>QGQJ01000167.1:0-42751 GCA_003206725.1 Blastomyces emzantsi
CGGCGGGAGCGGTTGCGGTCTGGGCCAGGGCGGGGGACGCCATCATCGCACCGCCGGCGGCGATCATGGAACGCCGGGAGATCTCGGTCATCGCGTCTCGGTCTGTTGAGCGCGCCGCCGAAGCCGGGACCGGCTCGGCGTCAGCGCGCGGTGGAACAGAGGCTCGGAGCCAAACTCGCTCGCCCTGCGATCGGGCCTCTCGGCTCCGTCGCGGGGGTAACCGGCCGGTTCACCGGAGGATCCAGCACATGATCGTGCGCTGCGGCATCTCGCCCGGACCCCGGGCGTGGTCTATGAATTGAATACGATATTGGATGTGTCCCGGTCGGCGGGCGCCGGCCGCAGGGCGGGGCGCCTCTGCGACAGAGGACGTTCGGCGCGACCCGAGGACCAGGATGGCGGACCGGGACAGTTCAGCCGCGCGCGAGGCCGGCGGCCCCGCGCGACGCGGCCGCCTGTGGGTCGGCCTGCTGGCGCTGGCGGGAATCGGGCTCCTGGGCTACCGCCACTGGCCGGACCCGTCCCGGGCGGCGACCCCGCCGTCCCAGGCGGCCCCGAAACCCCAGACTGTGCGGGTCGCCAAGGCCCAGCGGGCCTCCGACACGCTCAGCCTCACCCAGACCGGCACCGCTCAGGCCTTCGACACGGCGAGCCTCTATCCCCGGGCCACCGGCTACATCGTCGAGCGCAAGGTCGATATCGGCTCGCACGTGAAGAAGGGCGACCTGCTGTTCCGGATCAGCGCCCCGGACCTCGACCAGCAGCTCGTCCAGGCGCAGGCGCAGGTGCTGCAATTGCAGGCGGCGCTGATTCAGGCGCGCGCGATGGTCGATCAGGCCGAGGCCAACCGCCACCTCGCGGACGTGACCAACCGAAGGACCTCGACCCTGGCCGGCACCGGCGCCGAGACCCGGCAGAATGCCGACACCTCGCAGGCCGGGGTGCTGGCGCAGAGCGCCAACGTCGATGCGGTCAAGGCGGCCGTGAAGGTCGCGGAGGCCAACATCGCCGCCCAGGAGGCCCAGGTCGCCCGGCTCAAGGTGCTGACGGGTTTCGAGGAGATCCGGGCGCCGTTCGACGGGGTCGTGACCACCCGCAACAACGATGTCGGCGACGCGGTCACGGCGGACACCAATACGGGTGCGCCATTGCTGACGCTGGCCCGGGACGACGTGCTGCGCCTGGCGGTGAACGTGCCGCTCTACGCGGCCGACGGCGTCCGCGACGGCCTGGACGCCAAGGCCGAGGTGGCGCAGCTCCCCGGAAAGGTCTTCCCCGGCCGGGTCTCGCGCTCGTCGACGACCCTGCTCCACGCGTCCCGCACCCTGGTGACGCAGGTCGACATCCCCAACCCCGACCGCGCCCTCCAGGCCGGCCTCTACATCACCCTGACGCTGGCGATCCCGCGGGTCTCCCCCGCCGTGACGGTGCCGAGCGACGCCCTGATCTTCGACCAGGACGGCACCCGGGTGGCGGTGGTGGAGGCGGGCCAGGACGGGAGCCAGCGGGTGCGGATGCGCCCGGTCACGATCTTCCGCCAGACCGGGTCCACGCTGGAGCTGCGCACCGGCCTCGACGGCGGCGAGCAGGTCGTGGTCGGACCACCGGCCTCGCTGCGCGACGGCGACGCGGTCGCCCTGCGGGCGGAGGGCAAGGCCGGCACGTGAGGAGCGGCCGGGCTGCGGGCCCCGCCATCGGTCCGCCGCCGTACGAACGGCACAGCTTGAGGCCAGCTACAGCGAAGATAAGCCGCCCGACTCGGGGCATTGCGCGGGTATTCTGTCCGGCAACCCCCAAGATCCACCCTTTTCGTCCGGATCAAGAGAGCGGGTTCCATCGCAATGGCAGTCAAACTCCTGGGATTGCTGACCGCTATACTGGGCTTAGCCCTGATCGGCTTCGGATACAAGCTTGCGTCGGTCGGCGGATCGGCGTTCTACGTCTGGATCGGCCTCGGCTTGCTCACCGCCGGGATCCAGCTCGCCCGGCGCCGCCAGAGCGGGTTCTGGCTCTACGCGCTCACCCTGGCGGCCGCCTTCGCCTGGACGATCCAGGAGGTCGGCTTCGACAAGTGGCAATGGATCCCGCGCGGCGCGCTGATCCTGTTCCTCGGCCTGCTGCTGTCCCTGCCGTTCGTGCCGTCCGGCCTGCGGGACGGGCCGCGCGCGTCCTGGGCGCCGCGATTGGGGAACGGGCCGCTGGCCCTGCGCGCCGTCGTGGCGCTCCTCGCGATCCTGGGCGCCGTGGCCTGGTTCGTCGATCCGGTCGAGACACGGGGCAGCCTGCCGAAGGTCGCGCAGGCCGGCAACGCCGCCATCGACCCGAGTGGCGTCCCCTATCCGGCAGACGACTGGGTGGCGTATGGCGGCACCAATCTGGGCCAGCGCTACTCGGCGCTGAAGGACATCGATACCGGCAACGTCCGGACCCTCAAGGTCGCCTGGGAGCACCATACCGGCGACCTGCGCGAGGGCGACAGCAAGGATTCGAAGGAATACACCTTCGAGGCGACGCCCATCAAAGTGAACGGGCTGCTGTATCTCTGCACCCCGCACAGCATCGTCCAGGCGCTGGAGCCGGAGACCGGCAAGCTGGTCTGGGCCTTCGATCCCAAGATGCAGCGGGACGCCCAGTACCAGCACCAGACCTGCCGCGGCGTGTCCTACAAAGACTCGGCCGGCTACGTGCCGCCGGCCGAGGCCGATCCGGCCACCGCCCAGGCGGCCGCGGCGGCCATCGCCGAATGCCCGCGCCGGATCATCGCGGCCTCGGTGGACGCCAAGCTCTACGCCCTGAACGCCGATACCGGCGCCCCGTGCAGGAGCTTCGGCACCGACGGCGCGGTCGATCTGAAGGCGCAGATGCCCGGCCTGCAGCGGGCGACCTACCAGCAGACATCGGCACCGCTGGTGACCCGGGACCTCGTGATCCTCGGCAGCGCCATCGCCGACAATTACTACGCGACCAACCCGTCGGGAGCGATCCGCGCCTACGACGTGCGCACCGGCGCGATCGTGTGGAAGTTCGACGCCGGCAAGCCCGACGATACCGCGCCGCTCAAACCGGGCGAACTCTACGAGCCGAACTCGGCGGTGGCCTGGACCCAGCTCTCGGCCGACGAGGGCTTGGGCCAGGTCTACGTGCCGTTCGGCAACCGCTCGCCCGACCAAGTCGGCGTGTCCTGATCCAAGACGGACGAGGCCTTCATCGATGCCCTGGCGGCTCTCGATCTCAAGACCGGCCGGCTGATCTGGAAGTTCCAGACCGCGTATCATGACCTGTGGGACCGGGATAACCCGTCCCAGCCGGTGCTGCTGACCCTGCCGCACAAGGGTGAAGCGGTGCCGGCGATCCTGATCCCGACCAAGATCGGCAACATCTGGGTCCTGGACCGCCGCACGGGCGAGCCGATCGTGCCGGTGGAGCAGATGAAGGTCTCCACCGAGACCGACATCCCGGGCGAGACCCTGTCGCCGGTCCAGCCGATGTCGGCGCTGAACTTCACCCCGGCGCCGCTCACCGAGGCGGCCATGTGGGGCACGACGCCGTTCGACCAGATCCAGTGCCGCATCGCGTTCCGGTCGAACCGCTACGACGGCAACCCGTTCACGCCGCCCCAGGCGTCGGGCGGCTCGATCGTCTGGCCGGGCAATATCGGGGTGTTCAACTGGGGCTCCGTGGCCGTCGATCCGGTCAACCACTGGATGATCGCGACGCCGCAATACCTACCCTACATCTACCAGCTGTACCGGCGCCCCGCGGGCGAGCCGAACAAGCGGCTGTTCTCGACCGATCCGGAATCCAAGCCCGGCAACGAGAATCTCGGCGGCCCCTACGCAGTGTCGATCGCCCATATGCGCTCGGCCCTCGGCGTGCCCTGCAACGCGCCGCCCTGGGGCGTGCGGGTCGGGGTGAACCTCGCGGACGGCACCACGGCGTGGAAGCACCGCAACGGCACCGTGGCCGGCCAGAAGGTCGCCGGCCTCGCCGTACCGATCCCGTTCGAGATGGGCATGCTGGCCCATGGCGGCACCCTGACCACGGCCGGCGGCGTCGCCTTCGCGGGCGCCACCCTCGACGATCTGATACGCGGCTACGACATGCAGACCGGCGAGACCCTCTGGTCCATGAAGCTGCCCGCGGGCGGCCAGGCGACGCCGATGACCTACCGGGGCAAGGACGGCCGGCAATACGTGGTGATCGCCGCCGGCGGCCACGGCTCGCTCGGCACCACGCCGGGCGACTCGGTCATCGCCTACCGGCTCGACTGAGCGCCCGAACGGGGTTTCCAAGGGCTCTCAGCCCTTCGGCAGGGTATCGGGCGGAGCCCCGATGCCCGATCCCGGGGGTCTGCCCTGGACCCGCACAAGGTCACAGACCTTGTAAATCCAGGAGTTTCGCCCGTGGATCCGTGCGGGCGAGGCGGGCCAGCAGGTACGTGATCTCGGCCTTGGCCTGCGGGGTGAGCGCCTGGGACGGCTTGCGCTGGGCGTCGGAGGCAAAGATTCCCCGGCGCTGGAACACGTATTTGCGCACGGCGAGCCCCAGCGGGCCCTGCTGCTGCTCGTAGCGCAGGTAGGGCAGGTGGGCGTCGAACAGGTCGTGGGCGGCGTCGCGCTCGCCGGCCCGGCCGAGGCGGACCACGTCGACCAGCATCTCCGGGAAGGCGTAGCCGGTATTGGCCCCGTCGGCGCCGCGCTCGGTCTCGAAATCCAGGAACAGGCCGCCATTGCCGACCAGGATCGCGATGTGGCGCATCGAGCCGTCGGCCTCGAAGCCCCGCAGGGTCGAGATTTTTTCCAGCCCCGGCCAGTCCTCGTGCTTAAGCATCACGCAGGACGGATTCTCGGACACGATCCGGCGGATCACGCCCGGGGTCATCTGGACCGAGAAGGTGAGGGGGTAATCCTGCAGGACGAAGGGCACGTCCGGCCCGATCGCCTCGACGGCGTTGCGGTAATAGCCGACCACCTGGTCGTCGGTGCGCAGGGTGTTGGGCGGCGCGATCATCACGCCGGCCGCACCCATCGCCATCACCTCGCGGGCGAGCGCCCGCATGGCCGCGAAGCCCGGCGCCGTCACGCCGACGATCACCGGCAGACGGGTGCGCCCGAGGACCTGCTTCGCGACGGCGAGCCCTTCGTCATGGTCGAGCTTGCCCGCCTCGCCGAGCTGGCCGAGGATGGTCAGACCATCGACCCCCGAAGCCCCGAAAAAATCGGTCATCCGGTCGAGGGAGACCGCGTCGATCCGGCCGTCCGGGTGGAACGGCGTCGGGGCGATCGGCACGACGCCGCGGAGATCGCTGGTGAGGGGCATGCCGGTTCTGTCCTCCGTCGCGCGGCCGCCCCCTCGGCTGCCCCCTTGCCGCGCGGGCGGGGATCATAGGGCATCCTGCCGAAAGGTGGTCCCGGCTGTGCCAAAAAGATCCGGCGCCGTCAGGGCCGGGCTTCGGCCGGCCGGACGACCGGCTGCTGCCCGGCGCGGGGGCGGGCGGCGCGACCGGAGCGCCCGGCCAGGGCCACCGAGCCCTGCTGCAGGGCGATGAAGGCGAAGAGCAGCAGGCCGGTGGCGATCTTGGTCCACCAGCTCGACAGGGTCCCGTCGAAGGTGATCGCCGTCTGGATCAGGCCGCCGATCATCACGCCGAGGAACGTGCCCAGGATGCCGCCCTGGCCGCCGGTGAGCAGCGTGCCGCCGATCACCACGGCGGCGATGGCGTCGAGCTCGACGCCGACCGCCGAGAGCGGGGTGCCCGAGGCGGTGTCCAGGGAGAACACGATCCCGGCGAGCGCCGCGAGCAGACTCGACAGGGCGTAGATCGCGATGGTGTTGCGCCCGACCCGCACGCCCATCAGCCCGGTGGTGTGTCGGCTGCCGCCCAGCGCGTAGACGGTGGCGCCGAAGCGCGTGGCGTGGAGCAGCACCCCGCCCATCAGGAAGACGGCCAGCATCACCCCCGCCGTCAGGGTCAGGCGCCCGCCGCCGGGCAGGCTCAGGGATAGGTCGGCCACCGCGCTGTAGAGGGGCGCGTTGATCGGGACCGACTCGGTGGAGAGCAGGAAGCCCGCGCCCCGGGCCAGGAACATGCCGGCCAGGGTCACGATGAAGGGCGGCATCTCGAAGACGTGGATCAGCGCGCCCATCGCGGCGCCGAACAGGGCGGCGGCCCCGAGCACGATCCCGAAGGCGGCGAGCGGCGGGATCCCCCAGCGCTCGATGGCGAGCGCCAGGAACACCGTGGTGAACCCGACCACCGAGCCGACCGAGAGGTCGATGCCGCCCGAGATGATCACGAAGGTCGTGCCGACCGCGACGATGCCCAGGAAGGCGCTGTCGGTGAGCAGGTTGCCGACCACCCGGGTGGTCAGGAAGGCGGGGAACTGCGTCGCGCAGAGGCTATAGCCGGCCGCGAACAGGAGCGCGGCGACCAGGACCGGAAGGTTGCGGCTCATCACGGCTTCCGCAGCAGCAGGGTCAGGCCCGAGAGGCGGGGTGACTGGAGCAGGAGCACCGCCAGCACCACCGCGGCCTTGACCACGAGGTTCAGTTCCGGCGGCAGGCCGGAGAGCAGGATTCCGGTGTTCATCGCCTGGATGATGAAGGCGCCGAGCACCGCCCGCCACAGGCTGAACCGCCCGCCGAGCAGGGACGAGCCGGCCACCACCACGGCCAGGATCGCGTCGAGCTCCAGCCACAGGCCGGCATTGTTGGCGTCCGCCCCCAGGATGTCGGCGGCCGCGACCACGCCGGCGAGCGCCGCGCAGAGGCCGCTCCAGGCATAGACCGCCACCGTCACCGACCTTGTGTCGATGCCGGCGAGCGCGCTGGCCCGGGCATTGCCGCCGGTTGCCTCGATCATCAGGCCGAGCGCCGAGCCGCGCACCAGGGCGAGCGTCAGGAGGAGCATGACGAGGACCAGCACCACCGGCATCGGCACGCCGAGCAGGGCTCCCCCGCCCAGGAAGGCGAGATCGGGCGACGTGAAGGTGACGATGCGCCCCTCGGTGATCAGCTGGGCGACGCCGCGGCCGGCGACCATCAGGATCAGGGTGGCGACGATCGGCTGGATCCGCAGGCTCGCCACCAGGAAGCCGTTCCACAGCCCGCAGGCGAGCCCGGTGCCGAGGGCGGCGGAGAGGACCACCGGCAGGGGGTAGCTGTCCGCGAGGCTGGCCGCGACCGCCCCGGCGATGGCCATCACGGCGCCCACTGACAGGTCGATGCCGCCGGTGGCCACCACCAGCACCATGCCGAGCGACAGGAGCGCCACCGGCGCGCCGCGGTTGAACACGTCGACCAGGCTGCCGAACAGGCGCCCGTCCTGGAGATGCACCGCGAGGAATTGCGGCGAGGCGAGCCGGTCGGCCAGGAGCACGGCCGCGAAGGCGAGGAGCTGGGGCGCTCCGGAGCGAAGGACGCGCATCAGGCGGGTTCCGGGACCGGTGCGGGCGCTGCCTCGGCAGCGATCGCCCGGAGGATGGCGGTGAGGTCGACCGCGCTGCCGGCGAGCTCGGCCACCTGGGCCCGGTCGCGCATCACGATCACCCGGTCAGAATAGGTCACGATCTCCTCGAGCTCCGAGGAGATCACCAGGAGGGCGAGCCCCTCATCGCAGAGCCGGCGGATCAGCCGGATGATCTCCGCATGGGCCCCGACATCGATGCCGCGGGTCGGCTCGTCGAGGATCAGCAGGCGCGGCTCGGTGGCGAGCCAGCGCGCCAGCAGCGCCTTCTGCTGGTTGCCCCCGGACAGGAGTCCGATCGGCCGCTCCGGATCGGGCGGGCGGATGTCGAGCATCGTGATGAAGTCGCGGGCGATCTTGTCCTGGGCCGCCCGGCCGAGGGGCCGGAACGGGCCGCGCCGGGCCTGCAGGGCCAGCACGATGTTCTCCCGCACCGTCAGGTCGGCGACGATGCCCTCGGTCTTGCGCTCCTCCGGGCAGTAGCCGAACCGGTGGCGCAGGGCGTCCCGGGGTCCGCCGATCTGGACCGGCTTGCCGTCGAGCCGGATGCGGCCGCGATCGGCCCGCTCGGCGCCGAACAGCAGGCGGGCGGTCTCCGTCCGGCCCGAGCCGAGGAGGCCCGCGAGGCCCACCACCTCGCCGCTGCCCACCGTGAGGTCGATGGGCTGAAGGTAGCCGGCCTTGCCGAGCCCTTCCGCCTGCAGGACCGGCGTCCCGGACCCGGCGCGGGCCGGCCGGTCCGCCTGCTCCACCCGCGCCTCGGTCTCGGCGACGTCGTGGCCCAGCATCGTGTGCACGAGCTCGATGCGCGGGAAGCGCGCGGTCTCGCGCTCCGTCACCAGCCGGCCGTTGCGCAGGACCGTGATCCGGTCGGTGATCGCGTAGACCTGCTCCAGGAAGTGGGTCACGAAGACGATGCCGATCCCCCGCTCGGCGAGGCGGCGCATCACGCCGAACAGCACCGTGACCTCATGGGTGTCGAGGCTCGCGGTCGGCTCGTCGAGGATCAGCGCCCGGGCCGAGAGATCCACCGCCCGGGCGATCGCCACGAGGTGCTGCACCGCCACCGGGTAGCGTCCCAGCGGCGCGCCGACATCGATCGCCAGGCCGAAATCCGCGAGCAGCGCGACCGCGCGCCGGCGCATCTCCCGGTTGCACACGAGGCCGAACCGGGTCGGCTCGCGGCCGAGGAACAGGTTCTGGGCCACGGTGAGGTTCGGCAGCAGGCCGACCTCCTGGTAGACCGTGGCGATGCCCGCCCGCGCCGCGGCTTCCGCCGAGCGCGGGGCGATCGGCTCGCCGTCGAGCCAGACCTCGCCGGCATCGCGCCGGACGACGCCGGTCAGGGTCTTGATGAAGGTCGACTTGCCGGCGCCGTTCTCGCCGAGGAGGGCGTGAATCTCTCCCCGGCGCAAGGTGAAGTCGACCCCTGCGAGGGCCTGGTGCCCGGCAAAGCTCTTCGAGAGCCCACGGACGGTGAGCAGGACGGAATCGGACACGATGCGATCGCAGAGGTCGGGCGGCGCGGGGCGCGTCAGTAGCCGAGGTTCTTCTTGCTGTTGTAGACCTTCATCGGGTCGTCGGCGGCGGTGTAGAGCTTCGACTCGGTCTGGATCCACTTGGGCGGGACGGTGCCCTTCTCCTTGTAGGCCTTGAGCGCGTCGAAGGCGGGGCCGGCCATGTCGGGGGTGAGCTCGACGGTGGCGTTGGCCTCGCCGGCGGCCATCGCCTTGAAGATGTCGGGCACGGCGTCGATCGAGACCGTCAGGATCTCCTTGCCGGGCTTCAGGCCGGCCTCCTTCATCGCCTGGATGGCGCCGACCATCATGTCATCATTGTGGGCGTAGACCGCGCAGATCGCGCGGCCACCCTCGGCCTTGATGAAGCTCTCCATCACCTCCTTGCCCTTGGCCCGGGTGAAGTCGCCGGTCTGGCTGCGCACGAGCTTGATGTTGGCGTGGGGCGCGATGGCGGCGTCGAAGCCCTTCTTGCGGTTGGTGGCGACGCTGGCGCCGACCGTGCCCTGGAGCTCGACCACGTTGCAGGGCTTGTCGCCGACCGTCTTGGTCAGCCAGGTGCCGGCGACCCGGCCCTCCTCGACGCTGTCGGAGGTGACGGCGGTCAGATAGAGGTCCTTGCCGGCGGGATCGATGTCGCGGTCGAGCAGGATCACCGGGATCTTCGCGTCGCGCGCTTCCTTGAGCACCGCATCCCAGCCGGTGGCGACCACCGGGGCGAGCAGGATCCCGTCGACCCCCTGGGCCACGAAGGACCGGATCGCCTTGATCTGGTTCTCCTGCTTCTGCTGCGCGTCGGCGATCTTGACGGTGATGCCGCGCTTCTTGGCCTCGTCCTTGGTCACGGTGGTCTCGGCGGCGCGCCAGCCGGATTCGGAACCGATCTGCGAGAACCCGACGGTCAGCGAGGCCGCCTCGGCCCCGCCGGCCCACGCGAGAAGCGCGCCCGCGAGCATGGCCTTGATGGAAATGGTCCCTCTCATCGACGTCCCCCCGTTCGAATGTTTCCGCCGCCTCTTCAGGACGATCGGTCGGCATATGTATGACATATGCGCGACGCGTTGAACAGCCGCATCCCTTGGGTTGCCGACCGCGCCGCCAAGTCTCGGAGCGCGGCGCCATTCGCACCGCATATCGGCTGCGCGACCGGTAAAACAGCAGTTTTTCTCAATCTCTTATAATCGTTGACTCATTTTGAGACCCCGAATGTCGCCTGCCTGCATTGGGCTGGCGAGGCGCGCTTTTCACCTTTGCCGCCGCGCGTTCCGGAAGCCTGCTGATGCGCCGGCGCCGGCTTCCCGGCTGACGGGGGTCGGCGATTCGCTGTACGGCCGACCGTGCGCGACCAAATTGTATGAGTTTATAGCAAGCGGATTCGACTGCTCCTGGGACAGTGCGAACCGGTGCTGTGCCTGTGCCGCCCCTCAGTCGGAGCGTACGGCCCGGCAAACAACAAAAAACCCTGCCCGATCGGGCAGGGTTCTCGTCGTTCGGGCCATCGGAAGCGGGGAGCCGGACGGCAAAGATCCGCCAGACCTGCCGGGATCAGCCCAGGAGCTTGTCCAGGGTGATCGGCATCTCGCGCACCCGCACGCCGGTGGCGTGCCAGACCGCGTTGGCGATGGCGCCGACCGTGCCGGTGATGCCGATCTCGCCCACGCCCTTCACGCCGAGCGTGTTCACCACGGAATCGTCCTCATGGACCAGGATCGCTTCCATGGCCGGGATGTCGGCATTCACCGGCAGGTGGTACTCGGCGAGGTTGTCGTTGAGGAAGCGGCCGGTGCGCGGGTCCATCTCGGCCCGCTCGTGCAGGGCGAAGGACAGGCCCCAGATCATCCCGCCGTAATACTGGCTCTGGACCAACCGGGGGTTGATCACCCGGCCGGCCGCGAAGGCGCCGACCAGCCGGCTCACCCGGATCTGGCCGAGATCGGGATCGACCTTCACCTCCGCGAAGACCGCCCCGTGGGCGTGCATCGCGTAGGATTTCTGCGCCGCCGGGTCTGCCCCGGCCTTGCCCTGGCCCTCGATGCTGGCCCGCCCGGCCCGCTTCAGGATGTCGGCGAACGCCTCGCTGCGGCTCGGGTCGTCGCGCCGGGTCAGGCGCCCGTTTGCGGCGGTGACACCGGCATTGCCCGCGCCGTAGAGCGGGGAGGCGGGGTCGTCGGTGGCGAGCTTCGCCAGCTGGGCGATCACGTCCTGGGAGGCCGCGTGGATCGCGTTGCCGGCGGTGGCGGTGTGGCCGGAGCCGCCCGCGATGCCGGCATTGGGCAGGTCCGAGGAGCCCATCCGGAAGGTCAGCGCCTCCATCCCGATCCCGAGCCCGTCGGCGGCGATCTGGGCCAAAGCCGTCCAGGCGCCCTGGCCCATGTCGATCGCCCCGAGCTCCACCGTGCCGGTACCGTCGGCGCGGATCTCGGCCCGGGCTAGCCCCTCGAAGATCAGCGCCGGGAAGGTGGCGGTGCCCATGCCGGTGCCGACCAGGAACCCGTCCTTGTCCCGCGTCTGACGGGGCTGGAGCGGGCGCCCGGCCCAGCCGAACGCCTCGGCGCCGCGCCGGTAGCACTCGCGCAGGGCCTTGGAGGAGAACGGCTTTCCGGTGATCGGCTCGACCTCGGCGTAGTTGGCGAGGCGGAACTCCAGCGGGTCCATGCCGAGTTCGTGCGCCATCTCGTCGAGCGCGCTCTCCAGGGCCGCGCTGCCGCTGGCCTCGCCGGGCGCCCGCATGAACAGGGGCGTGCCGGTATCGAGCCGCACCGCCTCGTGCCGGATGGCGATGGCCGGGCTGGCGTAGAGGGTGCTGGTCGCCCGGCCGGCCGGCTCGAAGAAGTCGTCGAAGCTCGACGAGGCGGTCAGGATGTGGTGGTCCAGAGCCGTGAGCTTGCCGGCCGCGTCGGTGCCGAGCCGCAGCGTCTGCCGGGTCGGGCCGCGATGGCCCATCGGGCCGTACATCTGCGCGCGGGTCGGCACGAGCTTGACCGGCCGCCCGACCATCCGGGCCGCCATGCAGGCGAGCACCTGCGGCCCCGAGGGCACGCCCTTCGAGCCGAAGCCGCCGCCGAGATAGGGGCTCTCGATATGGATGTCGTCGGGCCGGATCCCGAACAGCCCGGCGAGCCGTCCCTGGGAGATCGCCAGGCCCTGGGTCGGCATGTGCAGGGTCAGCCGGTCGCCGTCCCACTGGGCCAGGGCCGCGTGGGGCTCCATGGCGTTGTGGTACTGGGCCGGCGTCTCGTAGGTGGCCGCGATGGTGCTCGAGGCGGCGGCGAGGCCCGCCTCGACGTCGCCGTCACTCTCGGCCGGGGGCGCGCCGACGCCGACCGCATCCGGGGTGAACACCTCGCCCGCGTCGAGGCCGATGCGCGGCGTCTCGGTCTCGTAGGTCGGCGCGAGCAGCCGGGCGCCCTCGGTGGCGGCCTCCAGCGTCTCGGCGATCACCACGGCGATCGGCTGGTTGGCGTAGCGGACCCGGTCGTTCTGCAGCAGGTCCAAGCGGAAGATGAACGGCCCGGCCTTGGCATCCGGGTCCTGGGCGAGCTTCGGGGCGTTCTCCGGGGTCATCACCGCGACGACGCCCGGATGGGCCTCGGCGGCGGCTCGGTTCAGGCCAGTAACCCGGCCCTTGGCGATCCGGGCGACGCAGAGCGCCGCGTGCAGCGTGCCAGGGGGCAGGTTGTCGGCGGAGAACCTGGCCTGGCCGGTCACCTTGAGGGGGCCGTCCCGCCGGGTCAGCGGCTGGCCGATGCTGGAGCCGTGGCGGGTGCCGGCGGCGTTCTGGGGTGTGGCGGTCGCGGTCATGCGGTCTGTCCTCAGACGATGCCGAACGGGGAGGCGGGAAGGGCCGGGATCCGGGCGGGGGTCCCGGCGGCGGCCAGCGTCAGCGCCCGGACCGCGACGCGGCGGGCGAGCTCGATCTTGAAGGCGTTGGCCTCGCCGGTGGGCTTGGCGCCGTCCAGCGCCAGGGCGGCGGCCCGGGCATAGGCCTCGGGGGAGGGCGCCTGGCTGGCGAGCGCGGCCTCGGCCGCCTCGACCCGCCAGGGCTTGAGCGCCAGCCCGCCGAAGGCGAGCCGGGCCCGGCCGATTTTTGCGCCGTCGAACGTGAGGGCCGCTGCCGCCGAGACCACCGCGAAGGCGTAGGAGGTGCGGTCGCGGACCTTGAGGTAGCGGGCATGGCCCTGGAACGCGGCCGCCTCGGGAGGCAGGCGCAGGGCGGTGATCAGCTCAGCCGGGCGCAGCGCGGTCTCGCGCTCCGGGTGGTCGCCGGGCAGGTTGTGGAAGGCGGTGAGCGGTACCTCCCGGGCGCCGTCCGGCCCGGCGATCTCCACCACCGCGTCGAGGGCGGCGAGCGGCACGCAGAAATCGGACGGGTTGGTGGCGATGCAGTGCTCGCTCCAGCCCTGGACGGCGTGGATCCGGGTGGCGTGCCCCAGGGCCGCGCAGCCGGAGCCGGGCGCGCGCTTGTTGCAGGGCGAGACCGCGTCGGTGAAGAACGGGCAGCGGGTCCGCTGCATCAGGTTGCCGCCCACCGTGGCGGCGTTGCGCAGCTGCGCCGAGGCGCCGGCCAGCAGGGCCTCGGCCACCATCGGGTAGGTCTTCGCGAAGGCTGGGTCGTGCGCGAGGTCGCTGTTGCGCACCAGGGCGCCGATCCGGGTGCCGCCGTCGGGCAGCTTCTCGATGCTGGAGAGACCCGGCAGCCGGGTGATGTCGACGATCCGGGCCGGGGCGGTGACGCCGCCCTTCATCAGGTCGACCAAGTTGGTGCCGGCGGCGAGATAGGCGGTGTCGGGAAGCTGCCCGGCCGCGACGGCCTCCGGCAGGCTCGCCGGGCGGATGTAGTCGAAGTTCCTCACGCCGCGTCCTCCCGGTGCTCGTTCCGGGCCGCAGCGTCCTGCACCGCGTCCAGGATGCCCGCATAGGCGCCGCAGCGGCAGAGGTTGCCGCTCATGCCCTCGCGGATGCGCTCGGGATCGGTGCCGGCATGGCCCTCGCGGATCAGGCCGACCGCGCTCATGATCTGGCCGGGGGTGCAGAACCCGCACTGGAAGCCGTCATGGGCGATGAAGGCGGCCTGGACCGGGTGCAGCCGGTCGCCCTCGGCCAGCCCCTCGATGGTCAGGATCTCGGCGCCGTCGAGGCTCACGGCGAGCGTCAGGCAGGCGTTGATCCGCCGCCCGTCCACCAGCACCGTGCAGGCGCCGCACTGGCCGCGGTCGCAGCCTTTCTTGGCGCCTGTCAGGCCGAGACGTTCGCGCAGGAGGTCGAGGAGGGTGACGCGCGGATCGTCGAGGGCGATCTCGCGGGCCTGCCCATTCAGGGTGAGCCTGAGGGGAATGGTCATGCTGGGTCCCGGCTGGCAAAGGCTGGAACCGTTACAGATAGCCGGCACCCCGGCCCCGGCGAGGCCCGGGGCGGGTATTATGTGCGCCAGCTCACAGGCCGGTACGCCTGCGCCGATCCGCTTACTTGACCGTCACCTCGGAGACGGACTTGAGCACCGTCTTGCCCTTCTCGGTCTTGATCTCCACGGCGGGCTCGTCCTTCGAGGCCTCGCGCTTGACCGTGTTGCCCTTGATGGTCTTCTCAACGTCCTTGGTGTGGACCTTGGTCACCGCGCCCTCGACGGTGCCCTTGCCCCACTTGTAGGTGACGTCGTCCCCGGTCTTCACCTTCGCCTTGCTCATCGCGCACTCCATCGTCTGGTGCGGGAGAAGGCCGCCGAGGGCGGGGGCGTTCCCGGACTTCCACGGCCGGGATGCCGCAGGTCCGGGCGTGGTGCCGAAATCGTGCGGCTCAGGATGCCGTCGCCTGGGCTCCCGCGGGCCGCGTCCTGTCGGACGATGATGGGGAAGGCCTTATGCGCAGGCCTGATCGGCACGTGTACCGACAGTCGAACACTCACCGTGTCAGTCCGGGGCCGCGAAGCGGAGCCCGGGAATGACGGGGCGATTCAGACGCGCCCGTCCCATCTCCGACCGAAGAGGCGGTCCGAGACGCGGCGGGCAGGCCTCAGCGCCTGACTTCCCCGCGCAACGCCGCGACCATCGCCTCGACCGTGGCCTGGGCGGTGTCGCCGAGGTCGATATCGGTCTCGCCGGCGGTGACGAGGCCGCGCTCCTCTAGCTCCTTCACGCCCGCCGGGTCGGCCTCGTGGCCGGCGCCGTCCTTGCGGATGACCGAGGTGACCCGCTCGCCGCTGACGAGGCGGTGATAGGCCGCGAAGGCGAAGATCGAGAGCGCCTTGTCGGAGAGTCCGTTCACATCGTCGGCCATGGTGCCATCCTTCGAGACGGGGGATTGACGGAACGCCGCCCAGCGCCGACGGGTCCGGGGGCGGGCGGGGGTGCGACGATCCGGTGCGACGACAGGGGCGACGACGGATGCGCCGCCGGAGGCTAGAGCGCGTGCCGCCGCGAGGGGCGCCGGTTCGGCGTCAGCGAGCGCGTCGGATCGCGGTCCCGGAGCCGGGCCGGCAGCTCCGCGTCGCCCTGGGACCGCCTTCCTGCTAATCTGCCGCCGCCCATGACCGCACAGACCGATCAGACCGCAGTGGAACCCAGCCCCGACGCGCCCGCGGATCCCGCCGCGCCCAGACCCGCGCCGCCCGATCTTGGCGACCGCCTGCGCCAGCAGGTGATCCTGTCCGAGTTCGGCGTCGAGGCCCTGCGCGGCACCGATGTCGACCACCTGCTGCAGCGGGCCGCGGAGCTGTGCGCGCAGGGGATGGGGGCCGAGTTCTGCAAGGCGCTGGAATACCGCCGCGGCGAGGACACGCTGCTGGTGCGCGCCGGCGTCGGCTGGGGCCCGGAGGTGATCGGGCAGGCCCGGGTCGGGGCCGACCTCGCCTCCCCGGCTGGCTTCGCCCTCAAGACCGGCCGGCCGGTGATCTCGAACCACCTCGCCGAGGAGACTCGCTTCCGCACGCCCCAGCTGATGGCCGAGTACGGCATCCGCCGGGCGATCAACGTGCTGATCGAGAACCGGGACGGGGCCTTCGGCGTGCTCGAGGTGGACGACACCCGTGAGGGCATGTTCGAGGAATCCGACATCGCCTTCATGCAGGGCTTCGCCAACCTGCTCGGCGGCGCGATCGAGCGCCAGCGCACTGAGAGCCTGCTGCGCGCGGCACTGGCCCGGCAGGATCTCCTCGCCCGCGAGATGAGCCACCGGGTCAAGAACAGCCTCGCCATCGTGGCGAGCCTGCTCGCCCTCCAGGCCCGGGCCGCCGAGGCCGAGCCCGCCGTGCAGACGGCCCTGTCGGATGCGCGCAGCCGGGTCGAGGCCATCGCCGGCGTCCACGACCAGCTCTGGCGGCAGGGTGACAAGACCGGGGATGGGGAGGGGGAGGGCGTGCCCGGCGAGCTCGACCTCGCGCCCTTCCTGGAGAAGCTGGTGGCCAATCTCGACAGCGGCGCCCCGGGCCAGTCCCTCACCTGCACGGCGGCGGCGCAGCGGATCTCGGCCGACCGGGCGATCCCGATTGGGCTCCTGGTCAACGAACTCGTCACCAACGCGCTCAAATATGCCTACCCGCCCGAGACGCATCCGGACGGCGGCGCGATCCGGGTCCGCGCGGAGCGCGAACTCGACACCCTGGTGGTCGAGGTCGCCGACGACGGCGTCGGGCTGCCGGCGGATTTCGAGATCGGGCGCAGCTCGAAGAGCCTCGGCATGCGGGTGGTCGGCAGCCTCACCCGGCAGCTCGGCGGTACGCTGACGGTGCCGCGGACGGGGCAGGGCGCCTGCTTCCGGCTCGAAGTGCCCCTGGCGGGTTGAGCCGCCGTCCCGGCCCCCTGCCCAAGTTCAGGTAGATTCGGACGAAGAAACCGGGCAAAAGTGGCAATCGCCGTCGGGGCACTCCCGGATCGGCGCTTGCGGAGGGGGCGGGATGCGACGGCGGCGCGTGCTGCTGGCAGGGCTGGCCCTGGCAGGCCTCCTCACCCTTGCCGTCCTGACTCTCGCCGCCCCGGCCGGGCCGGACCTGCGCGCGCGGGGCGCTCCCCTGCTCGCCACCTTGAACGGCCTTGTCACGGCATTCCTGCCGGAGGCGCCGGCCGCCGTCCCGGAGCCGAAGGCGACTGCGCGGGTCGCCGTCGAGGACGGCCGCACGATCGTGCGGCTCACCCCGGAGGAGCGCGACCGGGTCGGCCTCCGAACCGCCATCCTGCCGGCCCGGCCGCACCGCCAGGAGCTGACCGCCTATGGCAGCGTGCTCGACCTCGCCCGGGTGACCGAGCTGACCAACGCCTATGCCGGCGCGGTGGCCGGGCTCCAGACCGCCCGGGCCCGGGCCGAGGTCTCGGCCAGCGCCGCGCGGCGGGCCCGCAGCCTCGGCCCCGCCACCATGGCGGCCGCCCAGATCGAGACCGTCGAGGCCACCGTGCTGACCGACCAGGCCGCCGTCACGGCCGCGGAATCGCAGCTGCGCACCCTGGCCGCCACCGCCCAGCAGGAATGGGGCCCGGTGCTCGGCCGCGCCATCGTCGAGCGCGGGCCGCTGGTCACGCGCCTGATCGAGCGCGCCGACTTCCTGATGCAGGTGACCCTGCCCCCGGGCGAGACCCTGAACCCGCCGCCGGACGCGGCCTTTGCGGAGGTGCCGCCCCAGAGCGACCGGGTCCCCCTGCGGCTGGTCTCCCCGGCGACCCGCACCGATCCGCGGATCCAGGGCCAGAGCTTCTTCTACCGCGTCTCCGGGGCGGGCGGCCTCCTGCCCGGCATGAGCACGATGGCGTTCCTGCCGGCCGCCCGCTCGGCCACCGGGGTGCTGGTCCCGGAGGACGCCGTGGTGCACGGGGAGGGGGGAACCTGGGTCTACCGGGGGATGCAGGGCGGCTATGTCCGCCACCCGGTCCGGGCCGACGCGCCGCTCTCGGCCGACGCCTTCGTGGTCGAGGACCTGCCCGACGGCACCGAGATCGTGCTGAAGGGCGGCCAGGCCCTGCTCTCCGAGGAGATGAAGGGCCAGATCCGGGTCTCCGGCGACGACGATGACTAAAGCGCGCGCCGCCGAAGCGGACACCGGTTCGGCGCCAGCGAGCGCGTTGAACCAAGGTGAGCCCCTGCCCCGCGGTCCCCAGGCCGGGCTGGTCGGGTTCTCGGTGCGGCGGCCGCACGTGGTGCTGGCCCTCGCCTGCGCGCTCCTGGCCTTCGGGCTCTACGCCCTGCGCAGCGCCCGCTACGACGTCTTTCCGGAATTCGCGCCGCCCACCGTGACGATCCAGACCGAGGCGCCCGGCCTCGACCCCGAGCAGGTCGAGGTCTTGGTCACCCAGGCGATCGAGGGGGCGGTGGGCGGCCTGCCTGGGCTGGAGAGCCTGCGTTCCTCGTCGATCCAGGGCCTGTCGGTGATCAGTGCGGCGTTCCGGGCCGGCAGCGACGTCGACCGGGTGCGCCAGCGGGTCAACGAGCGCTTGGCCGCCCTGGCCGGAAGGCTGCCGCAGGGCGTGATGGCGCCCGCCATGACGGCGCTCACCTCCTCCACCTCGACGGTGCTGCTGATCGGCCTCACCTCGGACAGCCGCAGCGCCATGGACCTGCGCACGCTCGCCGACTGGACGGTCCGGCTGCGCCTCCAGGCGGTGCCGGGCATCGCCCAGGTCTCGGTCTATGGCGGCGACGTGCGCGCCCTCCAGGTGCAGGTCCGCCCCGACGACCTGATCCGCTACCGGGTCGGGCTCAACGACGTGCTGGCCGCCGCCCGCAAGGCCACGGGGGTGCGGGGCGCCGGGTTCGTGGACACGCCGAACCAGCGGGTCGGCCTGCGCACCGAGGGGCAGTCGCTCACCCCGGAGGCGCTGGGGCGCACCGTGCTGGTCAACGAGGGCGGGGCGAGCGTGGTCCTGGCCGACGTCGCCACGATCCTGGCCGCCCCCGAGCCGGCGATCGGCGCGGCCCTGGTGGACGGCAAGCCCGGGGTGCTGCTGATGGTCGGCGCCCAGGTCGGAGTCGACACGCGGACCGTCACCCGGCGCCTGGAGACGGCCCTGGCGGAGCTGCGGCCGGCCCTGGCGCGGGCCGGGGTGAGCCTGCATGCCGACCTGTTCCGCCCGGCGAATTTCGTCGATGTCGCCAACGGCAACGTCCTCCAGGCGCTGATGCTGGGCGGCGCCCTGGTGGTCATCGTCCTGCTGGTCTTTTTGGCCGACTGGCGCACGGCCCTGATCAGCGCGGCGGCGATCCCGCTCTCGCTGATCGCCGCGGCGCTCGCCCTCCAGGCCTGGGGCGAGAGCCTCAACACCATGACGCTGGGCGGGCTGGCGCTCGCCATCGGCGAGGTGGTGGACGACGCGGTGATCGGCGTCGAGAACGTCGCCCGGCGCCTGCGCGAGGCCCGAGCGAAAGGGAGGAGCGGCGGTCCCCGGGTGGTGTTCGACGCGATCCTGGAGGTGCGCGGCGCGGTCGCCTACGCCACCCTGGCGGTGCTGCTGATGTTCCTGCCGGTGCTGGCGCTCACCGGGGTGGCCGGCCGCCTGTTCGGCCCCCTGGCGCTCGCCTATATCGCCGCCGTGCTGGCCTCGCTGCTGGTGGCGCTCACGGTCACGCCCGCCCTCGCCCTGATGCTGCTCGGTGGGACAGGCCGCACCAAGGCCGGGGCCGCCGACCCGCCGGTGGTGCGCCTGTGCCGGGCGGCCTATCGCGGGCTTCTCGCCGGGATCGGGCGGGCGCCGCGCACCGCGATCCTCGCGAGCGCGCTGGCGGTTCTGGCCGGGGCCATGTTGGTGCCGCGGCTCGGCGCAAGCTTCCTGCCCGACCTGAAGGAGGGCCACCTGATCCTGCACATGGCCGCGGCCCCCGGCACCGCCCTGCAGGAATCGCAGCGCCTGGGCGGCCTGATCACCGCTGGCCTCAAGGGCATTCCCGGCGTCCGGACCGTGGCGGCGCAGATCGGCCGGGCCGAGGCCGGGCAGGACACCGCCGGCACCCATTACAGCGAGATCCATATCGACCTCGAGCCCGGGCTCGACGGGGCGGCCCAGCGGGCTACGGAAGCCGGGATCCGCGCCCTCATGGCGGGCTTCCCGGGGGCGGCCTTCTCGCTCAAGACCTTCCTGACCGAGCGGATCGAGGAGACGGTCTCGGGCCACACCGCACCGGTGGTGGTCAACCTGATCGGCGACGACCTGCCCCGGATCGAGGCCGCCGCCCGGGCGGTGGCGCGCGAGCTCGCCGAGGTGCGGGGCGCCCGCGACGTGCAGCTTGCCGCGCCGGCCGGGCTGCCGCAGGTGACCGCCGCCCTGCGGCCGGCGGACCTGCGCCACTGGGGGCTCGACGCGATCGAGGTTCTGGAATCGGTGCGCACCGCCTACCAGGGCGACACGGTCGGCCAGACCTATGTCGGCAACGCGGTGTTCAACGTGCTGGTGATCCTCGACGCCCGGGCTCGCGGCCGGCTCAGCGCGCTGGGCGACCTGCCCCTGCGCAATCCGGGTGGGCGCTATGTCCGGCTCTCCCAGGTCGCCGACATCTACGAGAGCACCGGCCGCTACCAAGTCCAGCATCAGGGCGCCCAGCGGGTCCAGACGGTGACCGCAGGCGTCGAGGGCCGGGACGTGGCCGGCTTCGTGGCGGCGGCGCGCGCCAAGATCGCCCGGTCGGTGCGCCTGCCGGAGGGCGTCTACGTCGCCTTCGCGGGGGCCGCAGAGGCGCAGGCCCAGGCTCGCACCGATCTCCTGGCCCATGCGGCGCTCGCCGGGTTCGGCATCGTGCTGCTGCTCGCCGTGGTCACCGGCTCGGGGGCCAACCTGCTGCTGGTGCTGGTGACCCTGCCCTTCGCGTTCGTCGGCGGGGTGGCGGCGATCGTGCTCACCGGGGGCGTGCTCTCCCTCGGGTCGATCGTCGGCTTCGTCACCCTGTCGGGCATCAGCCTGCGCAACAGCGTGATGATGATCGCCCATTACGAGCAGCTCGTCACCGCGGGCCGACCCTGGGACCGGGCCACCGCGGTGGAGGGCGCCGCCGACCGGATGGTGCCGATCCTGATGACCTCCCTGGTCACCGGCCTCGGCCTGCTGCCCCTGGCGCTGGGGGCGGGCGAGCCCGGCCGGGAGATCGAGGGCCCGATGGCGCTGGTGATCCTGGGTGGCCTCGTCACCGCGACGCTGCTCACCCTGGCGATCCTGCCGGAGCTCGCCCTGCGCTTCGCCCGGTTCCGGGGGCCGGGGAGGGGGCTCGAGACGGAGCCCCGGGCCGCAGCCTGAGCCTGCGGCACCGGATCAGTCCGCCGCAGTGCAGCAATCCGGGCGCGGGCGCGTTGCCGCTGGTTCGGGACGATGCCCGGGCGCTCCGGATCAGCAGGGACGATGGCAGAGATGAAACCGCGCGTGGCCCTCGGGCTCCAGGGTGGCGGCTCCTACGGCGCCTATGGTTGGGGCGTGATCGACCGGCTGCTGGAGGAGCATATCGAGATCGTCGCGGTCAGCGGCGCCAGCGCGGGCGCGCTGAACGGCGCCGCCCTGGTGGCGGGGCTGGCCACCGGCGGCGACGCGGGCGGCCGGGAAGCCCTGGAGCGGCTGTGGCGGGCGACCGCCGAGCGCTCGCCCCTGCGCGGCTTCGAGGGGTTCGGGACCTATTTCGAGCCCTTCCTGGACCCGTTCGTCGCCCGGTCCCTGGCGCTGTTCCGGGAGGCCTCGGCCTATGTCTCGCCGTTCCTGCCGGCCTTGCGCGACATGCACCTGTTCCAGGCGGTGGTGCGCGCCAGCATCGACCTCGAAACCGTCGCCCGCCAGGAACGGGTGCCGCTCTACGTCTCGGCCACCGACATCCTCACCGGGGCGGCGCGCCTGTTCACCGGGCCCGAGGTGACGCTCAAGGCGCTGATGGCCTCCTCGTGCCTGCCGGAGCTGTTCGCCCCGGTGGAGATCGACGGCCGGCGCTACTGGGACGGGGGCTACGCCGCCAACCCAGCCCTGGAGCCGCTGGTGTTCAACGGCCACGGCGCGACCGACCTGATCGTCCTGCAGCTGACGCCGTTCGTGACCGACGAGATCGGCCTGCTGCCCTCCGAGATCGCCGGGCGGGTCAGCGACATCAGCTTCAACGCCTGCCTGATGCGCGACCTGAAGGCGCTGACCGAATTGCAGCGCTACGCCCGGGAAACGGACACCCGGGACGCCCGGATGGCGGCGGTGGCCGACATCAACATCCACCTGCTGCAGGCGCCCTGCGAGCTGGCCGGGGGCGAGATCAGCAAGCTCGACACCCGCTGGTCGACGATCGGCGCCCTGCGCGACCTCGGCCGCGCCACCGCCGAAAGCTGGCTCTCGGAATCCGGACACGCGATCGGCACCGATTCAAGCCTTCAGACCCTGGAGGCGGTGATCGCGCCCTGAGGCCGGGGCACCGGGATTCACCTGCCGCTTTCGACCGCTGCCGGCGCAAGAGTTTGACATGTCGGCAGCTCTGGATCCCGGGCTCCGCTCCCGCGGCCCCGGGATGACGGCGCGTGGCGGCACCGGTCGCGCCTTCGGCCGGAGAGCAATGAGACGTCCGACCTGCGTAACCCGTACCTTCCTGCGGTGGGAGCGCGCGTTGCGTGAATCCGACAGGGGCCGGGGAGGGGGCTCCAACGCACCGAACAGCGAAAAGCACCCCTCCTCTCGGGCCGACCAAGTCGCCGCCGCGTCGGCCATGCGCGGGCGGGGCTGGACAAACCCGGGGGACCCCGCGATCTGGCGTGAAAGGGCTCGGCGGATCAGAGCGGACGACAGTGACCGGGATCAGGAACGCGGCGGCCGCAAGGCTTTCGGAGCGGCTCCACGGGTTTCGCAGCCTGGGCGGCAATTGCGAGTTCGGCTTCGTCCAGCGCTACGGCGGCGTCGAGCCGTCCGGCCTGCTGCGGTTCTCCTACACGCCGATGGAGGATCTGATCCGCGGCCTGCGCTGCGGCTTCGCGGATTTCGGCGCGCCGGGCGACCTGCGCATCGCGGTGAGCGCCGGCGGCACCTATTACTGCCACAGCGTCGCCTACAACATCTGGGCGAACACCGGCCACCCAGCCGGCTCGATCGACCCGGAGGTGCTGGTCGAGCGCGAATACGGCCGCCTCGCCCACCTGAAGCGCAAGATGCTGGACGATCTCGCCGACGGGTCGAAGATCCTGGTGCGCAAGGTCGGCCGCGACACCCCGGATTCCGAGTTCGAGCGCCTGGCCGAGGCGGTCTGGGCGCACGGGCCCTCGACGCTGCTGCGCGTCACCGCGGCCGGGCCGGACTGGCGCCCGGAGCCCGCGCGGCGGGTCGCCGACCGGGTGATCGCCGGGCAGGTGCGCCGCTTCGCCCCCACCGAGCAGGCCTGGGAGGTCGATCTCGAGCCCTGGATTCACCTCGTCGACAGCGCCTACGCGCTGGCGCACGGCCAGGCCCCGACGGATCTGGGGGCGGGAGCCTTCGCGGACGCCCTGTCCCTGCCGTCCGGCCTGCGCCGGCATGCCGGGCGGCACCCGACCCCGGCACTCAGCGCCTATACGCGGGCGGTCGACCCGGCCCGCCTCGGCACCGACCGGGCCTACGTGTTCTCGACCTGGGTGTGGATCCCGGAGGCGTTCGGCGGCGACCGGGTGTTTGCCGTCGCCGGGCACGGGCGCCTGGGCTGGCGCGACGCCGACCTGTCGCGGCGCGGCTGCTGGCAGCGGGTCTGGGCCGCCGGACGGATGCGCCCGGGCGTCGACCGCGAGCCTGTCGGGCTCGGCATGATCGGGACCCGGCAGGACAAGTTCTGGTCGTTCGGCGCGCGCTTCCACGAAGGCCCGATCCCGGAGGAGGGGGCCGCACCGACGGTCCGGATGCCGCCTGCCCGCTTACCCGGGCGCCGCCTGTTCGGCTGGCTCCGCTCGAAGCGGCCGTAACGCCCACGTCCATCGCCGCAGCTGTGTCGGCGATCCTCGGCGCGCCGGAGCGGCGACCGGGGCGCCGCCCCGGCGCTCGATCGCTCACGCGCCAGTCCACGGCCATGCAGGCGAGGCCGCCGGAAGCGGTGATCGGGAGCCGCCGACCGCCTGCAAGACCTCGACCTGTCGGCGGGTCTGGATCCCGGGCTCCGCTGCGCGGCCCCGGGATGACGGTGTGGTTCTGGAGGCGGCTGCCCGGATCCTGCGCCAGGGCCATCAGAAGACATCCCGGACCTGCCATCGGGCCCCAGCAGCACCCTTCCAACCCACATCCAGAGTTCGCATAAGATATATTATGGAACTAAAGCCGTTAGGGCGTCCGGGTGAGGGGGTCTGGCATGCCAGATGGCCGGGTTCGCCGCCGAATCGGAGCGGCGTATCCCACCGGTCTCTGGCCGGCCCCCGAGAGCCGGCCCGATCCTCGGCGCCGCAAAACGGCAGCACACCCGAGAAGCGAAGCGGCGGAACCGGGTGAGGGCGGTTCGAGCAACCCGGGTCAAAGCGCCCTCCCCGCGGCGTCACGCGGCGCGCCTGGCCAGCCGGCTCTGGTCGACGAAGATCCGGCCGTCCTGGGCGCGGCACTCGATCTGGTCCGACAGCCGGCCCGGCCGGATCCGGATCGCCGCCGGCCGAGCCAGGGAATCGGCCTGGGCCAGGAAGCCGGCGGCGTCCATCGGCGCGTCGCGGCCGCCGCCGAGCCCGCGCCACCACAGCACCGCCTTCTCCCGCTCGTAGCCGCTGCGCTCGGGCCGCAGGCGTACCCGCCAATCGGCCGCGACGGCGCCGTCCCGCCAGCCGAGCACGAGGTCGAGCCCGTCCGGGGCCGCCTCCAGGCTCAGATCCATCACCGGATGCCAGGGCGCGTCCGCCTCCGGGGCAGGGCCGGCCGGCTCCGCGGCCGGCACGATCTCGGCCGAGAGGATCGGCAGTTCGTCCTCGGCCGCGGCGTCGTGCAGGGCGGCCGGGTCGGCCTCGTCCTCCGGCTCGGTCCAGCAGGCCTCGCAGGTGGAGGCGTTCAGGGCGATCAGGGCGCCGCAGCCGGGGCAGGGCTTGGCGCGCAGGCCCCCTGCCCCGCCGAGCACCTGGGCGGCACTCTGCGCCGTCACGGCGTCCACCGGCCCGTGCATCCGCACCAGGCCGGCATAGTCCAGGATCAGCGCGTCTTCCTTGCCGGCGGCGCAGCGCAGCGCCCGGCCGACCTGCTGGACGTAGAGGCCGGTGCTGCGGGTCGGGCGCAGCAGCGCCACGAGGTCGACCTCAGGGGCGTTGAAGCCGGTGCCGAGCACGCCCACCGAGGTCAGGCAGCGGATCTTCCCCGCCCGGAATGCCGCCACGATCCGGTCACGCTCCCGGCGGGGCGTCTCGCCCGAGACCGTCTCGCAGGAATACCCCTCGACCCGCACCGCGTCGCGCACGGAATCGGCATGGGCGAGGCCGGCGCAGAAGGCGAGCCAGGCCCGGCGGCCGGTGCCGTACTCCGTCAGCTCGGCCACGGCGGCCCGGGTGATCCAGTCGCGGTTGACCGCCGCTTCCAGCTCCCCCGGGATGTAGTCGCCCCCGCGCCGGCAGACCCCGGAGACGTCGAGCTGGGTCAGGGTCGCCTTGGACACGAGCGGCGCCAGGAAACCGCGCCGGATCAGGTCGCCGGTATCGGCCTCGTAGGCGATCCCGGCGAACAGGCGGCCCTCCCCTGCGTCGAGCCGGCCGGAATCGAGCCGGTAGGGGGTCGCGGTGAAGCCCGCCACCCGCATCCCGGGGGTCAGCGCCTGCAGCCCGGCCAGGAACCGGCCGTAGCGGGTATGGGCGGCGCGGGGGATCAGGTGCGCCTCGTCGACGATCACGAGGTCGCGCGGGCCGACGGCGTCGAGCCGGTCGGCGACGGACTGGATGCCGCAGACCAGGACCTGCGCCCCGGCCTCCCGCCGGCCGAGCCCGGCGGAGAAGATGCCGGCCGGCGCCTCCGGCCAGTAGCGGGTCAACTCCGAGAAATTCTGGGCGACGAGCTCGCGGCTGTGGGTGACGATCGCCACCCGGGCGAGGGGGTCTTGTGTGACCATCTCCTGGGCCAACGCAGCGATGACCAGGGCCTTGCCGGCCCCGGTGGGCAGCACGACCAGATGTCCGGGCGCCGCCGCGTCGCCCCCTCCCCGCCCCCAGGCGGCCGCGAGCGCGTCGAGGCTGGCGCGCTGGTAGTCCCGCAAGCGCAGCATGGCGGCGGTCTAGCCGGGTCGGACCGCCCTGTCCGTGGCGGCGGAGTCACGGCAAGGGCCGGCGTTCGCACGGGGCGTGTTCGAACCGCCCCCTCCCATCCTCCTCCTGAGGCAGCGAAGCGGAGGCCTCGAAGGAGCCCTCCAGCCGGCCGCGCGATCCCTGGAGGCCTCCTTCAAGGCCGCTGCGCGGCACCGCAGGATGAGGGAAGAGATCGGGATATCCGCGCGCAGCGCAACACTCCGGGGCCGGGGGCGCAGCCTCTCTCGCTCAGAGCCGTCGTAACAGATAAATATCCATGATCCAGCCGTGCCGTGCCCGGGCCTCCGCCCGGACCCGCCGGATCTCGTCGCCGACCGTGCCGAGGCGGCCGGCGACCAGGATCTCGTCCGGGCTGCCGAGATAGGCGCCCCAGTAGACCGTCAGATCCGAGTCGAGATGGGCGAAGCGCGGGTCGCCGTCGAGCATCACCACGACGCTGTCGGCCCCCTCGGGCCAGCCCGCCGCGAGGCGGCGCCCGGTGGTGATCAGCACCGGCCCGCCGATGGCGTTCAGCGGCACGCCGTGGCGGGCGGCCAGGACCTGCACGCTGGAGAGGCCGGGGATCACGGAGTAGGTCAGGGCGAGACGCCCGCGCGAAGCAATGCGGTCGAGGATCCGCAGGGTGCTGTCGTAGAGGGCCGGATCGCCCCAGACCAGGATCGCCCCGACCTGCCCGGCTTCGAGTTCCGCCGCGAAGGTCGCCTCCAGCCGCTCGGCCCGGGCCGCGTGCCAAGCCTCGACGGTGGCGCCGTAATCGGCCGGATGGCGCTCCCGGGGCGGGTCCTCGACGGTGACGACCCGGTGGGGGTTTCGGATATGGGCAGCACAGATCCGCTTACGGATGTCCACGAGGTCGGCGGTCTCGGTGCGCTTGTCGAGCACGAACACCGCGTCGATATCGGAGAGAGCCCGCACCGCCTGGAGGGTCAGGTGCTCGGGATCGCCCGTGCCGATGCCGATGACCCGGATCTGCCTGTCCTGCATGCCGCTCTGTCCTCCGCCGGGGCGGGGGGAGGGCCGGCGTCGGCGTCCCCTACCCGCGCCCGCCCGCTTTGGCGAGGATCGCCCGGGCGATGGTCAGGTCCTGGAGGGCAATGCCGGAGGAATCGAACACCGTGATCGTCTCCGGGTCGGTCCGCCCCGCGTTGCGTCCCCCCTGCCCGCTCCCCAGCACGGCGCCGATCGCCCGCAGCTCCGCCGCCGCGGGGGCGTGCTGGAACTCGCCGATGGTGCGCGATTGCTCGGGCAGGTCGCAGTAGAGGGCTGCCCGTTCCAGCAGGGCCGGGGGCAGCTCCTGCTTGCCCTTGGCATCCGCCCCCATGGCGGCGACATGGGTGCCGGGGCGGACCCAGTCCGCCTCGAACAACGGCGCCCGGGCGGGCGTCGCCGTGACGATCACGTCGGCGGCCCGGCAGGCCTCCTGCGGATCGGCCGCCCGCACCTCCACGGCGATCCCCTGCCCGCGCAGGCGCTCGCCGAACCCCGCGACCTTGGCCGCGTCGCGCGCCACCACCAGCACGGTCCGGATCGGCAGGACCCGGGCGAGCGCCGCGCATTCGAACTCCGCCTGGTTGCCGGCCCCGAACACGGCGAGCACCGCCGAATCCGGCCGGGCCAGGACGCTCGCCGCCACCGCGTCGGCGGCGGCGGTACGATAGGCGTTGACGCGGCCCGCCTCGATCACCGTGTCGACCCGGCCGACATCCTGGTCGAACAGCAGGATCACCGAATTGTGCCGCGGCAGGCCCCGGTCGGGATTGCCCGGCCAGAACGAGCCGACCTTCAGGCCAGCATAACCAGCGGTCGATCCCGACTTGATCGAGAACCGGTTGGTCGGCTCCGAGCCGTGCCCCAGCACCGCCGGGAACAGGGTGGTGCCCGGCGCGACCGCGGCGATCAACGCCTCCCGGGCCGCCTCGAACGCCAGGGCGTGATCGACCAGGGCGGCGGATTCCTCTTCCGAGATGAAGCGCATGAGCGGCAAGCCTTTCCTGTCATTCGGCCTCTCCCACCCGCGCCCTCATCCTGAGGTGCCGGGCGATCGACGATCGCTCGGCCTCGAAGGAGCCCTCCTTCGAGGGCCGCTGGCGCGGCCACCTCAGGATGAGGGGAATGGGTGGGAGGCGCCCCCTACCCTACAACGTCATGCCGCGGGCGGTGACCGGCCAGACTGCCTCGACCCGGCCGTTCCGCACGCCGACATACCAGTCGTAGACGTTGACGGTCGGGTCGCAATGGCCCGGGATCAGCTTCAGGCGGTCGTTGAGCTTGAGCACGTTGCCGGGATCGCTGATCACCCCGTGCTCGTCCGAGCACTTGACGTATTCGACGTCGCTCCGGCCGAACACCAGAGGCAGGCCGCTATCGATGCTCTGGGCCTTCAGGCCGGCATCGCAGATCGCGACATCGGCCTTGGCCTTGCTCATGATCGACGTGACGATGAACAGGCTGTTCTCGAAATCGCCGATCGGCTGGCCGCTCGCATCCTTCACCCGCTGGTAGTCGGCGTCCATGAACACGTAGGAGCCGCATTGCAGCTCGTTGTAGACGCCGCTGCCGCCCTCCAGGGCGAAGCTGCCGGTGCCGGCGCCCGCCACGATATCGCAGCTGAGCCCTTCGGCCTTCAGCAGGTCGACGGTGCGCTTCGTGTCGTCGATCGCCGCCTGGATCAGCGCCTTGCGCTCATCGTAGTCGCGCACGTGCTGCGCCCGGCCCTGATAGGCCTGCAGCCCGGCGAATGTAAGCCCCGGCGCCGCCGCGATCCGCTTGGCGATCGCTACGGCCGGCTCGCCCGGGGCGACGCCGCAGCGGCCGGCGCCGACATCGATCTCCACCAGGGCCTCGAGGGTGACGCCGTACTTCACCGCGGCCGCCGACAGGTCATCGACATTGCCGAGGTCGTCGACGCAGACCAGCACCCGCGCCCGGGTGGCGAGCGCGGCCAGGCGCTCGATCTTCTGCGGCGCCACGACCTGGTTCGACACGAGCACGTCGCGGATGCCGGCGCTGACCAGGGCCTCGGCCTCGCTGACCTTCTGGCAGCAGACGCCGCAGGCCCCGCCCCGCTCGATCTGCACCGTCGCGATGTCGGAGGATTTGTGCGTCTTGGCATGGGCCCGGTGGCGCAGGCCGTTCTCCTTCATGAAGCGGCCGAGCTTGTCGACGTTGCGCTCGAAGGCGTCGAGATCGACCATCAGGCAGGGGGTGTCGATCTCCTCGACCGGCATGCCGACGCGGGCGGGAATGTTGTTGCGCATGGGTTTTCCTCCTGTCGGGGCGTCTTCTTGGTTCGCGGTCGCGGAAGCTCAGGTCACGGGGCGAGACCCAGAAGCTCGGCGATGCGCGGCGTCGCCTTGATGCCGGTGCCGGTGAGCACCACCGCGACGGTCTCGTCGGGCCCGATCGCGCCGCTCGCGGTCAGGTCGGTCAGCGCCGCCGCGGCCATGGCGCAGGTCGGCTCGACGTAGAGGCCGGAGCGGGCGAGCTCCATCAGCGCCGCCTCGATCGCGGCCTCCGAGACCGCCACGGTGCTGCCCCCGGAGCGGCGGAGCGCCGCCAGCACCGCCCGGCCGCGCACCGGTTGGGCGATGGACGCGCCCTCGGCGAGGGTCGGACGCGGGGTGACCGGCAGGAAGTCCTCGGCCTCCGCCTGGAAGCCGGCATGCAGGGGCGCGCAATGGGCCGGCTGCACCGCGTAGAGGCGGGGCAGGCGGGCGATCGCCCCCCGGCGCAGCAGCTCCGAGAAGCCGATGTCGCAGCCCAGGATGTTGCTGCCCGCCCCGCACGGGATGATCACCGCGTCGGGGGCGGAGAAACCCAGATCCTCCCACAGCTCGTAGGCGAGCGTCTTGGTGCCCTGGAGGAAATGCGCCTGCCAGTTGTGGCTGGCATAGAAGATCGTGTCGGCCTGCCGCACCGCCGCGTCCGCGGTGTCCTGGCGGGTGCCGGGGATCAGCTCGACCTCGGCGCCGGCGGCGCGCATCTGCACGGTCTTGGCCGGCGAGGTCGAAGCCGGGACCAGGATCTTGGCCCGCATCCCGGCGGCGGCCGCGTAGGTCGCCACCGCGGCGCCGCCGTTGCCAGAGGAATCCTCCAGCACCGCGTCGATCCCCTGCTGGCGCAGGATCGACAGCATCACGGAGGCGCCGCGATCCTTGAAGCTGCCCGAGGGGGCGAACCATTCGAGCTTGAAATGGGCCTGACGCCCCCGCCAGGGCCGGCGCACCAGCGGCGTGCAGCCCTCCCCCAGCGAGACCGGATCCGTGACCGCCACCGGCAGCGACGCCGCGTAGCGCCAAAGCGAGCGCTGCCCGGTATCGATCTGCCCCCGGTCGATCCCGGGCAGCGGCGAGATCATCAGCGGGCCGCCCGAATCACCCCGCCAGCGCGGGATCTCGATCGGGTAGGAGGCGCCGGTCGCGGGGTCGATATAGGCTGGGGGCATGCGCATCACGGCTCGGGAATCCGGGGCGGCTCAGGCACTGTATACATAATAATCCGACCTGGCACGTCGGCCGTGGGACGTCCGAACTCCAGTGCGGGTGCGGAGCGGGGCTCCCTTGCCACATCAGGGCTCCGCCCTGATCACCCGCCACAAGGCTGGCCCGTTGGGAACCCCGGACTATCCAAGCCGCATCAGGCCGCCAGATCCAGGCCCACGGCCTCCGGCGCGTGCTCGGCGGCCACCGCCTCGGCGACGAGCTCGGCGGTGGCGCCCGAGAGAGTCCAGCCGAGATGGCCGTGGCCGGTGTTGTAGAACACGCCCTTCCGGCGCCCGCGCCCGACCTTGGGCAGCATGTTCGGCAGCATCGGCCGCAGGCCGCTCCAGGCCACGACCCGATCGGTGTCGACCAGCGGGAACTGCTCCCGGGTCCAGTCGATCAGCGGCTGCACCCGGTCGTGGCGGATGTCGCGGTTGAAGCCGTTGAACTCGGCGGTGCCGGCGACCCGCAGGCGCTCGTCGCCGAGCCGGCTGGTGACGATCTTGGCCGCCTCGTCGAGGATGCTGACCTCCGGGGCCGCCTTCTGTGCCTGCGGGGTCAGCAGGTTCACGGTGATCGAGTAGCCCTTCACCGGGTAGACGTTGACCCGGTCCCCGAGCATCGCGGCGAAGCGCCGGCTGGCACAGCCCGCGCAGATCACCACCGCGTCGGCGCGCAGCACCTGCGCGTCGGCGGTCGGCCGGTCGGCAAGATGGCCTGCTTGACGCCAGCCGATGGCGTAGCCCCCCTCCCCGGCCGCGATCGTCTCGACGCTGGCGTCGTGGACGAAGCGGACGCCCTTGCGGGCGCAGGCGGCGGCGAGGCCGCGGGTGAATTTGTGGATGTCGCCGGTGGCGTCCGACGGGGTGAAGTAGCCGCCCGCATAGGTGCCGGCCAGCGTCGGCTCGATCGCCCGGATCTCCTCCGGGGTCACGGCGTAGCGCTCGAGCCCGCCCTCCCGCAGCAGGGCGTTGACGGCGTGCGCCTTCTCGAAGCTCGCCCGGTCCCGGTAGAAATGCAGGATGCCGCGGGTCTTGAGGTCGAAATCGATACCCTCGGCCTCCGCCATGGCGAACAGGGCGGTGCGCGCCTTGAGCGCCAGCCGCACGGTCTCCACGGTGTTCTGCCGGTAATGGGCGATCTCGCGCACGAACTCCGCCATCCAGGACAGCTTGTGCCAGGACGGGGTGGGATTCATCAGCAGCGGAGCGTCGCGGCGCATCATCCACTGGATACCGTGGAGCACGGTGGAGAGCTTGTTCCAGACCTCGGCGTTGCAGGCCGAGAGCTGGCCACCATTGGCGAAGGAGGTCTCCATGGCGGCGTAGCGCTGCCGGTCGACGATGGTGACGCTGTAGCCACGCCGGGCGAGCGCATAGGCGGTGGTCACGCCGGTGATGCCGGCGCCGATGATGGCGATGTGGGTCATGATGGGTACTCCGGGACGTGCGGACGCGGGAAGGCCGCCCCTTGCGGGTTGGCCGGTTGCGCGCCCCATCTGTCCCGGTGCCTGAGAGCTTGATCCGGCCGGCCCTGGCGAGGCTGGCACGGACGTCCCCTTCGGCGGGTGCCCACGGAGACATCCGCTGCACCGCTCTCCAGATCGCCCTGACGACACGGTTCCGGTGCCTGAGAGTTTCCGGGGCGGTTGCTCCGTCGGCGCCGGGCCCCCCTCTGGCGGGTGGATCCCGGTCTCTCCCGCATCGTCGTGATGGGCCCAAACGGGATACCCCGATTCGGCCGACCGGGTGAAGGCCGGGCGCCCCGTCCCGGCCGACAGCGCGGCCACCCTGTCACCCGCCGGGAGCGAACCCGGCGCTGGCCGGTTGACAGGTGGAGGCCGAGGTGGCGCCCCGATGCTGACCAGGACCGCGATCTACGAGGGCACGGTGCGCGACGGCCGGGACGAGGAGTTCTTCCGCCGGGTCCGAGACGAGCTGGAGCCGTTCTGGCGGCGCTTCCCGGGGGTGACCGCGGTGCGGGTGCAGCGCCTCGTCTCCAAGGATGCCGACGCCCGGCCGATCGCCATGATCCTGGAGATGGACTTTCCCGATCAGGCGGCGCTCGACGCCTGCCTGGCCTCCTCGATCCGCCCGGAATCCCACGCCGCCACCGAGGCGGTGATGCAGATGTTCGACGGCCGGTTCTACCACTTGGTCAGCGCGGCGCACGGCCTGGACGTGGCGGGGTAGAGGGCAGACGCGCGGTCGGCTGCTCGGCGGGGCACCGCGGGGAGCTTACCGAAGCGCGCCTGCGGCCGCCTGCATCCGCGCGTCCACCCGTCCCTCACCGTTCATCGACACGATATAGGCCAGCCCCGCTGCGGCACAGGCCCGATTCAGAGCCTCATCCTCGTGCAACGCCAGGATGGCCTGCGCCAAGCCCGCCGGGGTGTCCGCCACCAGCCCCGCCAGCGGCTCCGGCAGATCGAGCCCCTCCGCCGCCGCCGGCGTACAAACGCAGGGCACCCCCGCCGCCAGGCTGTCCAGGACCTTGCCCTTCACCCCAGCCCCATAGGCAAGCGGCGCCACGCTCAGCCGCACACGGTCGAACAGCAGGGCGAGGTCGGGCACCCAGCCCACGGGTTCGACCCCCGGCCGCACCGCTGCCAGCTCCCGCAAGCGCTCCGGCATGACGCTGCCGGCCAACAGGCAGGGGAGCTCGGCGCCGGCACCGCGCGCCGTCAGTTCCGGCACCACCGACTCGATCAGGAACAGCGCCGCGTCGAGATTGGGCCGGTGCCCGTAGCCGCCAACGAACGCCAGCCCCCGCCGCGCGGCGAACGGCACCGCGGTCGGGCGCGGGTCGACCGCCCACGGCACGACATGCACCCGCTCCCGCGGAATGTGCGCGCCCAGGATCTCGGCCTCGTACGTCGAGTGGGTGATCACCGCATCCGAAGCGCGCGCCGCATGCAGTTCCAGGAAGCGCAGGTGCTCCGCGTAGGCCGCGAGATCCGCCCGGCCCTCGACCTCGGCCTGCCGGGCGGTGCGCAGGTGGTGCAGGTCGGCCACGCCGTAGACCAGCCGCGCGTGCCGCTGCGTGTCGCGCACGAGCTGGGCATAGCGCCCGGCGGTGTCGACTCGGTGCAGATAGACCAGCGCGAAGGCCCCGGCGTGCCGGCGCAGCACCTCCTCCACCGTGGCGTACCAGGGCGACAGGCAGCAGCGTACACCATGGGCCTCCAGCGTCTCCGCGTCTCCGACCATATCGACGGGGGCGAAGGTGACGGCGTAGCCGAGGCGCTGCAGGGAGCGGACATGCGAGAGGATCGCGTTCGAGCCGGCGTCGCGGGTGGTTGCCGGCAGCGTGGCATCGATCACCAGGGCGCGCGGCCGGGTGTCGCTGTCGCGGGTTGCCCCGGGCTCGTCGGCTGCGGCTTGCCGCAGGCGCTGCACCTCCTCCATCAGGAAGGCGAGCCGCCGGGCGCGCTCGGCCGCATCGACAGGCTCGGCCAAGGCCAGGGACAGCCGCCCCCGCAAGTCGGCGTCGAACGTGGTGATCGGGTCGAGGACCAGGGGCGAGCCCGGCACGACCGCGCCGTCGCCCTCGCGGCGTACCGAGACGGTGCAGCGGGCCAGCGCCGGCAGGGCCCCGTCGGGGAAGGCGAAGTCGAACCCGTGCCGGCCGTGGCCCTCACCGGCTGCGACGAGGTCGTCGCGCGGCCGGTCGGCGAGGCAGCGCCCGACCGCACGGCCGTCAACCACGACGACCAGGGCGACGGTGCTGTCGAGCGCGGCTTCATCCCGCGCCCAGCCGATCACCTGCCGGCGGGACAGGCGATCGACATGCCCGCGCAGCGCCACCGGCACGGCTCGATTCGATTCGTCGGATCAGGCGGCGAGCCCGATCGGCGCGGCCGTATGCGCGGTACCGAGCATCGACCCGTCGGCCGAGCGGCGCAGTGCGACCGTGGACCCGCTGGGGACCCCCTTGAGCGTCAGCGTCACGTCGAAGCCGTGGCGGCCGTCGCCGATGCCGGACGCGGCAAGGTCCGCGCGGTAGGCCTCAGCATAGGCCAGCCCGACCACCGCACCGTCCACCACAACGTCCAGGCAGACCGGCCCGTCGGGATGCGCCAGATCCCAGGCCCAGCCCGCCACGCGCAGGGTCCCGTCCGCACCGACAGCGCACAGGTCGAGCTGGCCGCGCAGTTCACCGAACCGCCGCGCGGGCGCCACCGGCAGCCCGGCGCGGAGCGCCAGCCGCTGCCGGATCGCCTCCAGGGCGAAGCCGTCCGTCACCCGCGGGGCGCAGTAGTCTGCCGTGCCCGTCCAGGCCGGCGCGTGCGGGTACAGGGCGCGGTGCTCGGCGGCGTTGTGGAAGATCCCCCGGCCGCCATCGTCGACAAAGCTCTCGGCCGGCGCGTCCTCGGCGAGCAGCACGTCGTGGCTGTCCAGCTCGATGTGCCAGTAGGTGACGGCCTCGACGCGCTCGGCCTTCACGATGCTGACGCCGTTGACCAGCAATTCGGCCGGCACGAGCACGCCGTCGAGGAACAGGGCATGGTCAGGGGAGACCCAGAGGTCGCGGACGGGCACCGCCTCGGCCAGCGCACCGGCCTTGACGCAGACGGGCAGGATTGCGGGATTGGTGTTGGCGAAACGGCCGCCGTAACTGCGGGTGCCGATCCAGCGAATCGGGCGGTGCACGCCGGCAGCGGTCACGACCCGGTCGCCGATGGCCAGATCCTCGACGGCGACCGGGCCGCGGTCGGTCAGGATGCGCGTGCCGGTGCAGTAGCACGGGGCGTTGTTGGCCGGTGGGGTTGGGTTTGTAGGCGTTGGGTTCGTAGCGACCGGGTTCGTAGATTGATTCGGCGACGCGGCGTTACCGTTCGAAACCCGGAAGACCACTCCGGTGTCGTTTGCTCCGCCCTGAGACGTCGTGCCGTAGAGGTTGCCCTGAGCGTCGGTTGTCACACCGGAAAAGGGATATGCCCCGGTGGCGTTGCCGCTATGGCTGTTGGCGGCGAAGGAAAACAGGGTCTGCTGAGTGTAACCGTTGGCGCCTTTGACCAGCTCGTACACGGTCCCGGTGTCGTTCGCACCACCCTGTCCCGTCATACCGTAGAGATTGCCCTGGCCGTCGGCAGTCAACCCCAGAGTGGGGTAGGCGCCGGTGGCATTGCCGCTGCCGGTCTTGGCGGCGAAGGAAAACAGGGTCTGATGCGTGTAACCGTTGGCACCCTTGACCAGCTCGTACACCGTCCCGGTGTCGTTTGCACCGCCCCTATCCGTTGTGCCGTAGAGGTTGCCCTGAGCGTCGGCAATCACGCCGGCATTGGGGTTATTCCAGGTCACGTTGCCGTTGCTCTTGGCGGCGAAGGAATACAGGGTCTGCTGGGTGTAGCCGTTGGTGCCCTTGACCAACTCGTAAACCGTCCCGGAGTTGTTCGCGCCGCCCTGAGATGTAGTGCCGTAAAGATTGCCCTGAGCATCGGAAATCAGGGGCCCCGCAGAGGGCTTGGCTCCAGTGGCGTTGCCGCTACTGCTCTTGGCGGCGAAGGATAACAGGGTCTGCTGAGTGTAGCCGTTGGCGCCCTTGACCAGCTCGTACACCGATCCGGTGTCATTCACACCGCCCCTATCCGTTGTGCCGTAAAGGTTGCCCTGGGCGTCGGCGGTCAGGCCCGCAGAGGGGTTGGCCCCGGTGGTGTTGCCGGTGCCGATGCCGTTGGCGGCGAAGGAGAACAGGGTCTGCTGGGTGTAGCCGTTGGCGCCCTTGACCAGCTCGTACGCTACTCCGGTATTGTTCGTGCCGCCATAACGTGTCGTACCGTAGAGGTTGCCTTGGGCATCCGCGGTCAGGCCGGCGAAAGGTAAGGCCCCGGTTGCGTTGCCGCTGCCGTTGCTGGGCTGGGCTGCGAAGGAGAACAGGGTCTGCTGGGTGTAGCCGTTGGCGCCCTTGAGCAGCTCGTACACCGCCCCGGTGTTGTTCGCGCCGCCCCAAAGCGTCGTTCCGTAGAGGTTGCCCTGAGCGTCAGCGATTAGGCCGGCATAGGGGAAGTAACCGGAGGCGTTGCCGCTGCTGGAAGATGCGTCGAAAGAAAACAGGGTGTCGACGGTCGCCATGTCGCCATCTCGAGTCGGCCGCCATCCATCCTGCTGATGTGGCTGCCATGAACCTCCGCCCGGATCGTCGACCCCGGCAGACCTGAGGCATTAAGTTGCCGATCCAAAGATCGCAGTCAATCGGCCTGCCATCGAAGCAAAACGCATAATTTTTTCCGGGCAAGTGCGTTGCTAAAACGCAACACAACCGAGAGTAATCTTTAAGCACTTGAATTTTGACTTACAAACGACGATACGACCCCACAGGGCGCGACGCTCGGAACTTTCACGACGACACTTTGACGGACGGAGCATCTGCAGCATGGCCATGAGACCCCGAGCCCGGATCGTGGACGATCCGGCCGTGCGCGAGATCGTGGCCACCACGACGGTGACGGGCACGGTCTTCGAGGGCGCGCTGTTCGTGACGCTGGCGGCGCAGCGCGCTCTGCCGGAGACGACCGGGGTGCCGCCGAGCCAGCCCCCGAGCGCGCACGTGACGGGGCGCCTCGTGCTGACGCCCACGGCCGCGGTGGAGTTGGTGAACACGCTGAGTACGCTGCTGGCGACGATGCCCGGGGTCAGCGTCACGCGGGTCGGTTCAGCGTAGGGCGCAGACGTTCCGTCAGCGGCTCGACCGGCGCGCCTCTCTATCTCGGTGACACGCCAGGGCTGGATTCCGGCCGGCCGCGATGCGAGGTCTGCGTGGCATGACCAGATGCGTCGCCACGAACCGGGACGGTCCGATGAAGCTCTTCTACTCCCCCGCCTCCCCGTATGCCCGCAAGGTGCTGGTGCTGGCCCACGAGACCGGGCTGATCGACAGGATCGCCGTCACGGTCGCCGGGGCCTCCCCGACCGGCCCCTCCCCGGAGGTCGCCGCCCACAACCCGCTCGGCAAGATCCCGGCCCTGGTCCTGGAGGACGGCACCGCCCTCTACGACAGCCGGGTGATCTGCGAGTATCTCGACGGGCTCTCGGCCGGGCCGCGCCTATTCCCCGAGGGCGCGGCGCGCTGGGACGCCCTGGTCCGGCAGGCGCTGGCCGACGGCCTGCTCGATGCCGCGCTGCTCACCCGCTACGAGCGGGTCCTGCGCCCGGAGGCGCAGCGCTGGGCGTCCTGGGAGGCCGGGCAGGTCGGCAAAATCACGGCGGCGCTCGACCGGTTCGAGGCCCTGGTCGCCGACATGCCGGCGCTCGATATCGGCTCGGTGGCGATCGCCTGCGCGCTCGGCTACCTCGACCTACGCTTCCCCGACCTCGCCTGGCGCGAGGGGCGCCCCGCCACCGCCGCCTGGTACGCAGTGTTCGAGGGCCGCCCTTCGATGGTCGCCACCGTGCCGAAGGGGTGAGTCCTCGGGGCTGCGTGCCCCGAACCCCGCTAGAGCAGTCACCGACCGGGTTGAATCGTCTAGGGTTTTCGCCGGGACAGGGTTGTGATTCGATGCGCGGCTTTCCGAGGAGGAGAGCCGATGGCGTCTGCCCTATCTGTAGATCTGCGCGAGCGTGTGGTGGCTGCGATCGAGGCGGGCGCGTCGCGCCGGGAAGCGGCACGACGCTTCGAGGTCAGCCCGGCCAGCGCCGTGCGCTGGCACGGGGCCTTTGTGCAGGAGGGGCGGACGCAGGCCAAGCCGATGGGCGGCGATCAACGCTCGCATACAATCGAGGCGCAGGCTGATCTGATCCGGCAAACCTACGAAGCGCAGCCCGAGCTATTCCTGCGTGAGTTGCGCGACCGTCTGGCCGAACGGGGTTTGCGGGTCGGTGTCAGCAGCTTGTCCCGCTTCTTCAAACGCCACGGTATCACGCGCAAAAAAACACTGGCCACGCCGCCGAGCAGGAACGGGAGGACGTGAAGGCCGCGCGCCTGTCCTGGTTCGAGCGCCAAGTCGATCTCGACCCAGACAGCCTCGTGTTCCTCGACGAGACCGCCCCCAACACCAAGATGGCACGCCGTTATGGACGGGCTCCGCGCGGCGAACGCTCCCGGGTCGCGGTCCCGTTTGGCCACTGGAAGACCATCACCGCCGGCCTACGCACCAGCGGCCTGATGGCCACCGCCCTCTTCGATGGGCCGATGACCGGCGCACGCTTCCGCGACTACGTCGAACAAACCCTCGTCCCAGCCCTCAGGCCTGGTGACACGGTCGTGCTCGACAATCTGCCTGCCCACAAGGTCAGCGGTATCCGCGAGCGCATCGAGGCGGCGGGAGCGGGGCTGCTCTACCTCCCGGCCTATTCCCCCGACCTCAACCCAATCGAACTCGCCTTCGCCAAGCTCAAGGCCCTTCTTCGTGCCGAGGCCGCCCGCACGATCAGCGACCTTTGGGACACCATCCAACGGGCCCTCCGACGCTTCACGTCCGCCGAATGCCGCCGCTATCTCGCCGCCGCAGGCTACGACGCATATGATCCAACATGATCGGATGCCGCTCTAGGTCGACGATGAGGCCCTTTGGAATCCCGGATTTTACGGCGTGGTCTGGACCGCGTAGGGGTGGGACGAGGCGAGCGGGTCGGCGAAGAAGTTTTCGACCGTCCCGGCGCCGGTCCCGAAGGTGATCAGCAAGAAGCCTCCGGCCAGCGCAAAATTCTTCAGGAAATCCCAGAACAGTTCGCGGCCCTTGCCGCCCGCCCAGAAATCGCCGGGCGCCCAGAACTGCTTCCACAGCAGCGCGGTGACGCCGCAATAGCCGGCGAGCACGAAGGCCGCCGCCCGGTCGGCGAAGCCGGTCAGGATGCACAGCGACATCCCGATCTCGACCCCGAGCCCGATCAGGATCAGCAGGGTCGCCGGCCCAGTGGCGTGTACCGCCTGGCGGGCCTGGCCGACCGCGCCCTTGAAGTTGAGGATCTTGTCCAGGGCGCTGAACGGCAGGAACAGCAGCACCAGGAGCAGGCGGACGCCGAACGCGATCGCGACGCTGAGGCTGGCCATGCGCTTTTCGACGATCCCCGACCCGGCCCCGCGGCCCGCCGCTCCTCCAAACCGCGAGCGGCGCAAAGGTTTCCCGTCGCGGGCCGAGCACGGATCTTCCGGCATACGGTGGGCCAGGCCCTGGCCGGACTGAGCCGTGCGGATCTGGTCGAGCGGCTGATCCTGTATCTTGCGTCGTTGGTGACTTCTGAACAACAGCATGGCCATCGATTTCAGCCAGCATTATGATCGATATCCCAGCGTTAAACACTCTTATATTCGAACAAAGCAATCAATTTTATAATGCAAAAAGATCTAATACGCTTTATATTTTCGGATATTATTTCGATCTTAACAGTCTGGAATAACTTGACAGCCCGAAACACATACTGTTTCGAGTTATCCAGCGCGAGAGAATGTCGGCATGCCACAGTGCTATGAAGATATTCATATCCTACACGCAGCGTCGTCATGCATTTCTCGATAAATTTGTAGAGAAACAAGAATGAAAATTGCGGTTATCACGCCATCACGGCTTAAACGCTCGACGCTGGCCGGTAAATCTGATCTCTATTTCTTGGAGCATGCGGTTGCGAGTGCAACGACCCAGGAGATCAATGATAGTCAGCTCACGATTCATTTTTTCGTGGGCGTCGATGTGGATACCGTGATCCCAGCTCGGCTCGCTGACCATCCGCAAATCACGTTCGTGCGGAGCGACTGCAAGGCCCAGGTCCCCGCATTGAATGCGGCAATCCGGGCCGTGGATGCCAGCTGGGACCTCGTCGGCTTCCTTGAGGACGACGACCGGTGGCTGCCGCAATATCTCGCTATTGCCATCCGGGCCCTCGACGGATTCGACTTCGTCTCCTCGACTCAACTCGAGGTGAACGAGGCCGACGAGCCCGTCCGGATCAACGATTTTCCGGCGCCGTCCGGCTGGCTCATGCGCCGCAGCACGTTCGAGCAGGTCGGCGCGATCAATCCGGCCTCGAAGTGGCACTACGACAATGAGTGGCTCGGTCGCCTGGCGGAAACCGGCCTGCGTCGCGCCCACCTCGTCGAGGCAACGGCACCGGGGAACTTGCAGGACGCCTTTCAGATCCGCCCCTGGCTGGCGAACGTTCTACGTTTCGGCGGTCCGAACATTCACCTCGTGCGTCACAGCTTCGTCCTGCCGCTCGTGTACCGTCTCGTGCATCCGGGATCCGGGACATCGCATGTCGGCGGAGGCGGGACGGCCACGGCGGAGAGCACCGCGGAGTACCAGTGGCTCGTCGACCGGTTTGGACGCATCCCGTGGTGATCTGCCGGCTTCGGATCCGGCCTTGATCGCATTGCAATCGGTCTGGCCTTCAAGTCCTTGATGTGACGCCCCCGCGAGGGAGTGCTGGCCGCGACGTCCGGCCATTCTTCGCGGAAAATCTCAATCCGCGCTGCGAGAGCCGCAGCCTTCGAAGGCTCTTCGCGGGGAACGCTGCGCCGCGCCGTCAGCCCCGGCACGCCCGGATCAGCCGCCGGACGAACTCGGCGCAGGCGGCGAGCTCGTCCCGGGTCACGTATTCGTCGGCCTTGTGGGCCCGGGCGATCGAGCCCGGACCGATCACCACCGCCGGCACGCCACCCAGCCGCTCGAACAGCCCGCCTTCCGTCCCGTACGAAACCTTCCCGTGCGCGTTCCGCCCGGCCAGCCGCTTGGCGAGCGTCACGATCGCCGCCTCGGGGTCGGTATCGAGGCCGGGATAGTCGATCAGCGGCTCGACCTCGACGCCGCAGGCCGGGTCCGCTTCCCGCATCAGCGGCGCCAGGGTGTCGGTGGCGTAGGCGATCGCGGCCGCCGCCAGCGCCCCGGCATCGTCGGCGCCGATCGCCCGGTACTCGAATTCCACGCTGCAGGCATCCGGCACGATGTTGAGCGCCGAGCCGCCCCGGACCACGCTCGACAGGCCGGTGGTGTGGGGCACGTCGTAGAGCGGGTCGCGGGCCCCGTCCCGGGCGATCGCCTCCGCGGACAGCCGGACATGCTCGATGAAGCGGGCGGCGTATTCCACCGCGTTGACGCCCGCGGGTGCCAGGGCCGAATGGCTGGCCTTGCCCCGGAAGGTGAGGCGGGAAGCCGACTTGCCCTTGTGCCCGACCACCACGTCCATCCCGGTGGGTTCGCCGACGAAGCAGCCGAGCGGGCGCGGCCCCCGCTCCAGTATTTGGGCGATCAGCGGCCGCACCCCGAGGCAGCCGACCTCCTCGTCGTACGAGATCGCGATGTGGAGCGGGGTGGCGAGCTCCGCCGCCGCCATCTCCGGAAGCAGCGCCAGGCAGACGGCGAGGAACCCCTTCATGTCCGAGGTGCCGCGCCCGTAGAGCCGGCCCGCCTCCTCTCGCAGCACGAACGGGTCCGATGACCAGGGCTGGCCCTCGGTCGGCACCACGTCGCTGTGCCCGGAGAGGACGTAGCCGGCCCGCGTCTCAAACGGGCCGACGCTGACGAGCAGGGCCGCCTTCGTGCCGGTGGCGTCGGGCACCCGCGCGACCGCGGCGCCGTACGCGCGGCAGTAGTCTTCCGCCCAGTCGATCAGCGGCAGGTTCGAGCGGGCGCTCACGGTGTCGAAGGCCACCAGGGTCTCGAGCAGCGCGACCGGATCCTGCGCGGCGGGGTTTTCGGCGGCGATCGGCATCGGGCGGCTCGCATCGTCTCGGGGGGAGGGCGTCCCGCATCCTACGGGGTTTTCGCAAGTTCCGGACCGGCGAACACCGCCCTGCCCCGGGAAACGCCTCCGGAACCGGCGGCGCCGAGCCGCGTAGGCGCCGGAGCGCCCGCACAGCCGAGCCCGAACCATGCGCCCCGCGCCCGTCCCGATCCTTGCGGCCCTCCTGCCGGCGGCGCTGCTGCTGACACCCGCTCCGGCCGAGGCCCGCCCGCGCCCGCGGGAACCGCAGTACCGCGCAGCGTCGGACATGGTCGGACATGGAGGCGACGCTGGTCCGCATGGCCGAGCGCGACCGGCTCCGGGGCTGGCGGTCGTGGCAGAGGCCCCGGCCCCGCGCGGGCATCCTTCCCCCGGCGACGCGGGAGCGGGTCGCGGCCCCGCCCTTCACCGGCTGGGGCTATGGCGGCACGATCCCGGGGGCCCGGCCCGGATTCTGACCCCTCCCCGCCCGACCCCGCGTCCGAGGATTGCGA
>QGQJ01001666.1:0-12724 GCA_003206725.1 Blastomyces emzantsi
CACCCCCCCTCTCCACCAAGCGCTTCCACCCACTCTCAATCCGCTTCCTCTTTTCCTCATCCCCCTCCCCTTCCACCTTCTTCAGCAACTGCGCCGCCCTCTCCGAAATCCCCAAGGCCTCCAAAAACGCCCCTTGTTCCGTCGGCCCATACACCTCCACGCCAGGACTAGCATCAATGGCAGCGTCCGCCAGCGCCGTGAAATCCACATCAGCGCTAACGTCAACTTGCCCGGGAGCGGCAAAGGGGGAAACGAGCTGATGTTTCCGGATGCCGCGGAGGGAGTTTATGGGAATTGTAGAGGTGGTGCCGTAGTCAAGGATTAGAGCAGCGCCGGAAGGGACTTTATTCTTCTTCGCGTCCGAAGCCGCAGGGGAAGATGGGGAGGCAAACGTACCTCCTATCCGCTTTGCGATGTCTTGGACGCACGTTTGGCTTTCTGGGCTGATCTCGATTGTGGAACCTGGAGTTGATTTCAGGGCTTTGTACCGCGGCGACATTTCGGGGAGGACGAGAGAGGACGGTGTGGATGCCTTGGCGAGTGAAAGGCGGAATTCAGGCTCCTTGCCGCTTTTCACTTCTGGGGTTTCGGGGTTGGGGGAAACGACTAGTTCTCTCCATTGGGTGGTAGTGGAGGAAGAGGAGGTGGCCGATTGGTGGAAAGTGATGGGACCAGTGGGTGAGTTAATTGTTTGGGGTTGGGATGGTATTTCTACAGATTGGAAGGCGTGTATGGGTAGGGCGTCGAAAAATTCGTGGGCGAATATGAAAGGGGTTTTATCGGGTTCTGGATGTATGATAGGCGAGTGGAATGAATTAATTATGTTCTCAAACATCTATAGATATACATGGGGTCGAGAAGAAAAAATATACATACCATCTGGGAGGAAGCTGATATGCTCTGCCCAAACAATCGGAACACCCAGATGTATACTCTTGCTCTTATATCCAACCTCAACCTCCTCCATAGGTGCATCTCCGCAGAGTAATTTCCGCTGAACCTCCCGCAGCACCGGGCTGGCTTCTACCAGATAAACAGCCTCAATCGCAGACGCAAATTTTTTGAAATTTCGAAAGGACTGCCATAGATATCACACCTCGTCGTCAGCAATCACCCACATCTCAAACTGCCCCAAATGCCTTCTGTGGGAGAAAAAAAAAACAAAAAGAAAACTCACCCTCAACATATCCCCCATAAGCGTCCCCTTGCCCGGTCCAAACTCAATTATCTGCACCCCACCACTTTTCCTCCCCTGTCCCATCCACTCCGCAACCGTCCAGATACCCAACAGCTCGCCAAAAATTTGCGATATCTCCGGTGACGTCACGAAGTCTCCCTTGGTGCCGAAAAGCTCAGTACCCTCAGCCTCTTGGCCGCGAGAGGTGTAATATCCGCCCTCAGGGGAGGTGAGGCATTGGCGCATGTACGCTGCGATGGATACTGGGCCGGTGACCTGTGGGTTTTCAAGTTCGTTTAGCATGGGAATATCAATTTAGTCTCTTCGCTTTTCGTTGCTATTAAAGAATACCGGATGGGATTACGGTAAGGGATATGTACGCTTATAGCTTCACCAAGCGATTTTGCCAGTGGCGTTGACCATTGTCGTGGAGTCGAGCTCGGGACGGCGGTGGAGGACCATCGCACAGGAGTTGTCGTATTGGAAGCAACCAGTCGAGGAAACCGGCCAACCTTTGGTAGGCGCGTTAAGAGTAGGCGAGAGGATCCATTGCTCATTTTCGAATGAGCCAGATGACTTTCCTGTAGGCGGATATAGGTGCAATTTCCGCGCGGAGGATTTTGGAGGAGAGGTGTTTGTGTTCGGAGCTCGCAGTTTAGAGGCCAAGATGCGGAGGAATATGCGGCGGGTTAGTTCCCGCTGGTTTCGCGCGCTCGCTATTTTAGTCGCGCATCACGAAGCAAGGAAAATCAGGGGAAGGGAATACCTATTTGCGTGGTATACTTCTGTTCAAAATATTCATAATATTTACTGTGATTTCAACATCACTGATTTTAATTGTAAACTATAATCTGCCTTCTTTGGCTATCCACCACTGAGGGAACCCCCCTGCGTGTTGCCGCTTCGGGGTATTTTTTTTTTTTTGAAAAATATTTTTAAAACATATAAAAATAAAAATCCAAGAGAACAAAAGAGTCACCCAAAATAGTCCTATGAATTCACATTATACAGTACAATGAAATCCCACTTCACAAAATAGAAAAATCTATCTGAAAGTCCCTTCTCCTTTCCGGTATGCCAACATAATCAAACCTAAAACCTGTATGTGCGCCCATTACCAAACCAAAAGAAATACAGACCTAATCGTGAATTTCGCTCCCCATATGCTTTTTATCCTCCAAATCACACAACGGCTCCATAACCTGGGTCCCCTTAGTACCATGGCGAAATGGTAAAACAGGCCTGCCGGAGTTATTGAAAAGCTGATCGCAAGCCAAGCTACTATCTCCCGCGTCTCCCACGGTAGTGTGAGTCGCGGCTCGGTTCATCTATAACCATTTGATCACTGTAGAGTCCCGTATCATTGCCATTTCCCATGTTTCGGTTCCTCCCCGATCCACTTCCTCCTCGCTGACCTCTACTTCCACGACCGACTCCATTGTGTTGTTGCTGCCGGGATGGATCATCGAAGCCGTAACGGCCATCTTGTATCTGGGGGTCAGCACGTCGTTGCTCACGGCGCTCACGGTCCGCTTGTTCGCGGAGGCTGTCGAAAGTGGGCTGAGACCGATGGTGGCGTAGTCTGCCTGGATTCGTTTCGGCGGGTATTTGTGGAGGTGGGGGCAGTCCTGGTTTTATCCGGACATGGAGGATCCTTCCATCCGCCTTGAAGGAAAGTATGTTAGTTTGTCTGGAGTAGCTAAACAAAACATCAAACAGAGTAAAGCGACATGTGCTGTACCTTTTGATTATTGAATCGCGCAACTACCCTCTCGGCACCGCTCCTCTCTTCAAAAATCATCTCAGCAGTCACTTCCGGGTGCGTGGACACAACCTTGCAACCCAGCATTGCACCTCCTACAGGTTCGAGTGCCGACTCGATATCTGCAGCGGTGGTGCCGGGCGCGAAGTTACTTCCAAGCACGATGCAAGGTCCCGACGCGCTCCCTTTGATGCTAAATCCTGGCTCCCGGCCCTTGGCGGCCGATTGGCCATTGTTTTGTGTAATGAGGTCGGAGAACATGCGGTTCTGTCTGGCGGGACGAGTCGGCACAGCGGGTTTTCTCGTCGTTACCGGTGCAGCTGATCTCTGGGTATCTTATTAGCTACTTGGGGTTGTCGAACGTAGGTTCTAATCTCTAATAAAAAAGGAAGTACCTTTGCAATGCCCACTCTACTTGCAAGGCTGCCAGGTGCTGCAGACACTCTGTTGGCCAACGCGCCTGCGCCTGCGCCTGAAGCTGAACCTAACCCCGAAGCTGGTGCGCTGGAACGTCTTTTAGCCTCGAAGAATTTATCTGTCAAAGCCTGCTTCTTACGTCGCGTGCGGGCTAGAGGTTTTCGAAAAGAAAAAGAAAAAAAGCAAGCCGTTAGCTGTTAAATATATTCTCTCTACTCCAAAGTAGAAGAAGATGAATCAACCAAGGGCAGGTGTTAGCTCGAGCTTTCTTTCCATAACTTACCAGCCTGGATAATCTCATCGAATGAGACAGCTTCTTTGGCTGCGGCCATGGTTGCGGAGTATTAGATGTTCTCTGAAACTGGTTTTCTGCTATGAAACAAGAGTAGGATTGGATTGGTTGGAGAAAGTGGACCCGTTGATGATTGTATTTCTAGCAGATGAATTGCTGTTTGTTCGTGGCGTGCTGCCGTCGTTAAGCACTTTGAAGCCTCGTCCCATGAAGTTGATATATGCTGTGGCCAAAAGGGGTAAAACCTCATCGCGGCTAGGCCGGCGGGCGCTAAACCGTGTTTGTCTAGTGGATTGTTCCAACAAAGCGCATCGAAAGTATTTAAAGGCACAAGAGTCCCCAGGCGAAACAGGCGTTTCTGATTCTCATTGTCAGATATATCAAACAAGGCCATGAATGATATACACCAACGCCACTATATAAGTCAGGATATACAAGGGCCTGCCTGTAATTCTCTGTCATCCCACAGGAACTTGTAGTGATATGTAGTCGCACGCCTAGGTACCTCCCGGTGCATACCAATTTGTACTGGCTGCGAGGTAGCTCCTGCGAACGGGCCATAGACCTTCTCTTCTTTCCTAATCGAGCATATCCTGCTCGTTCTGACCTCGGATTTTGAGCCTCATCCAACCGTGCTTCATTTTCTTCGTCTTCGTCTTCGTCTTCGTCTTCGTCTTTCTTCATCTCTTTCTCGTTCTCGCTCTGTTCTTTGTACCCGTTCATTCAGGAATCTCCTTGAGTTTCTGACTCCGTTCCTACTGTTCTATTTCTCCGAATACCCAAAATTATAAGAACCTACAGATATTCAGCTACCTGAATACTGCTTTCGGTGTCTATCCGTTTATAGCCTCCCTGTTTGTTGTCCCCTATATCTATCCATTCGGATTCGCCAGTGCACGAGCAAGTGGCCTTTTAGCTGGTCTATTTTCCTACTCACGCAATTTTACCCCGTATAAAGGGGCACGGTGTCGATGGCTTCCATTTGGAGGCGACTGACTTCCAGCCCTGATTGTCGACTTGATGAAGACGCGTCTAGGACGCAGTCCTCACTGAGGTCGCGATGTATAAAGAAAGACCTCCATCGCCGTCGAAGCCTGGCTGGTCTTTTTACTACCTCGCCTCCGTCCAAAGAACCGTAAGTTCCCCCTGGACATCATCTCGATGTCTCTTTTTCTGATGTCCAGTCGGTCTCGTAGGGACCAAAATATAACCGCTATTACATGTGAAGAGAGGATCCATTATCCGTTGTACAACCCTCGCGATCCTAGACATAATCTAGACGCTCTTGCCTGTGATAGTACAGACAAGGGATTCTGGGCTACCTGCGGCCGATCCATAAGATCACGTTTTCAGAGTTCCACTAAGTCCGGAACCGTATCTCCAAATAATATCCAACAACAAAACTCTCGTCGGAGCATTCGATCTAGCTTCGTGTCCTTCACTAGTTCGTCGCGACTCATGAAACGCTTCTCCCGCTCCGAGACGCTTGCCAAACCTCCTTTGAGCTCAATTTGGGAGCCCCAAAGCGCGAGTCAGGAGGTAGCGTGCAAGCTCCTGCCTGATAAGATTGACGACTCCCAACTTTCGGCTTTCCCTGAAGCCCTGGGTGTCCCGCGGCAATATCTTTTACCATCACTTCCATCAATGTCATCAGGCTTGATGTCCCCATTGGAATTGGAAGCTTGTACCGCCGGAGAGCATACGGAGCAGGAAACCCCCTACTCTCAAAACTATGGATCTGGTCCCCAAACATTCAGTCGGCCACTCCAGCCGTTTCATATTCTGCGGAACGCAGTGTCTTCCATGTCCAATAGCCAGCCAACAGTCCAGGCACGCCCAAGATATACAAATATTTCAAATAACAGTGAGATTTCAGAAACACATATCTTTTACCCCCAAGATGAAGATTATGTACTAACAGGGCTTCGATTGTAGGATCCGAAATAGCCAGCTCACCAATATCCATCATATCGAAGCACCCGCCGTTTAACCACCAAGAAGCTCGCATGGTAATGCGGAGAGATAATGCAAACATGTCAACTTCGTTGAGTAAACAGATGCATTCGCACTCATCTACATTTAATGACAAAAAAAATAATGAGAGCCAAATACCAAAATTTTTAACTAATGGTGCAAAACCTAAGTCGCTTCTAAACCTTGGTGAGCAGTGGCTAGAAACTCGAATGCAACCACTACGCGAAGTCGGACCCGGAATTTCACAACCCAGCACTGCCACCGATTCTGAATTTGGGGTAGAAATGTACCGCACCTCCGGCCCGCATCGTTATGCCTCTACCACGGAGAGTGACGCGGTTCTTAGCTCCTGGCTTTCTTCATTGTCTAGTATTTCTCACCCACGCGGCAATACTGATATTTCCGGAAGCACTCTGTGTCGTTCCCCTCCTCCTTCGACAAGGCACCCAAGCCACGCTAGGCAAACTGGACTATTTTCTACGTCAGACTTACGATGGCAAGATGGTCTTGTTCAAGGATTATCAAGATCGGAGAAACGCCATTGCAGCGAACCTTTGATTAGCGATAATGCTGCCACGAACAAACTTGAAGAAACGCCCTCTAAATCTAACTCATTGCGGCACACAGTATCCACTGAATCTGTGGGACAGGAAAACCCTGATAATCCCAACTCTGTAAGAAATACTCATCCAGAGGTTGGCAGGCCTTTTGAGGTGTCGAATGATCCCTTTAACCTACAAATAAAATCAGCAGAAAACCCAAACCCAATATCAAATTTGTGCGGAGAAAGGCCGTGTGAGAGTGATCTTATAACCGGATTTAATAAAGCAGACTTCTGGTCTGGTTCGATTGATTCACGAAATGGAAACGGCGACCCCAAGCAACTTGCCAATGGCAATAGGCCGGATTCCCCAGTCCTAGATGGGCACGAAACAGATGGTCATGGTGAAGTTCAGTTTGGCACAGAATGCCCGATCATACCAGTTACTCACCCAAAAGAAATTGGAGCTCCCAGTTACAGTGGAAATACACGACCACCACGAAGCGTTTCTCAAGATGCTACAAATAGGAAAATGAACTCTACCTGCAAAACATCTTGCATCCCTTGCGTAAAGACTCTAACAGATTGCGGCACTATATCCATGGAAAGAAGGGAAAGTCAAGTTGCCGGTGATAGGAGTTCAAAGTCCTCCTGTACTCGCAAAAATGGATCAAGCAGTGGCTCCGGCTCCGGCTCTGGTGATTCAGGCCAAAGTGATCCATTAACCAATAGTACGGCCGGGACCAGCTTTGTTGATTTTACAAGTGATCAGAACTTGACTAGAAAGACAAACGAGGAACAACGCACTGCGAGTCCAATAGGCATCAAGGCTCTGGCATAAAAAAGCCGATGGTGGGGTAATATTTAAAAATTGATGGTTTCAGGTATTAGAATGAGGAATCTTCCAGGTTTTGAGCCATAGGGAAGAGGGATATGTGTGCGAAGATATATCTCAGCATGCTTTTCTTTTTCTGCACCACAGGTAATAGAAACAGGCAAAATCCTCTGCTATAGATCCTCTATTCGTTGTTTTTCCCTCGCGTTCTCGCTTTCCCTTTTCTTTTTCTTCTTTTTTTTGCGCCCATCACTACTATGCAGACATATCGACGTGTCTTCGAATTACTGATTCCTTTCACGAAACTGTATTCTCTGCCGTTGATACCCTCCCTTTTTCTAATGCCGCCGCTGGCAGCCTTGTGGCTTCATGCCTTCGTTACTTGCCAATATACTTCCTTCTCTATACTCAACATGAACGTTTCAAAGTACTTTATTTCCCGAATGGGCAGGCGAGCAAACCGAGGAAATGCCACTCGGGGGGCGAGTGTAATTCTAAAAAGCTACGGCCCAGTCCCTGTATGATTAGATGATAGTGCCAGGGGGTCTCTATCTATGTCTGTTTGGCCGTCCGTATACGTGTAGCTACATATGATATCAGTTGATATTTGTTCGACGACGTAATATAATTAACAGCTTTCATGTCATTCTTACCACCATCCTTCAAAGAAAAAGAGAAAGAAAAGCAGTTAAACCATATAAAATTAATTAAAATGAACCCTGAAGTTAAGCTAAATACTAGTGGTAGTAGTGGTAGCGGTAGTTTAGTTGAGCTAATTAAACATAATTGAGAAGGAGAAGGGAGGTGGGAAAAATCAATACATGATGAAATGAAGAGAGGAAGAAATGGAAGAAAGAAGAGGGAAAATATAAAGAAAGATAAATATTTTGAACACAAATATAGCACAGAGAAATGGAGATGCACGTTTGAGTAAGGGGGAAAAGAAAAATATCACGGAATTTACGGATATGGGTGTGGGAGGGACATGGAGGCTGACAAATTTGAAGAAACACGTACAGACGCGGATAGACACACATGATGAGTAAAAAAAAAGTTACGTATTTTAATCAATCAATCAATCAATTGGTCGATTCATGGCGAAGAGAGAAGAGGGCAAAAAAAGGAGACAAAGCAAAAAGCAAAAGCAAAATCATCACCGTGCAGATGCATAGCAGGCAGTCAGCAAAAAAGCATGCGGAAAAGGAATAGAAAAAGTCCAGGACGATTAATTAAGAAAAAAGAAAAGGTGAAAAAAAATGTTTAAAAGAATAAAATAGGATCAAAGCATGATGGCCTTTTAGGGGAAAAAAAGGAAAAGGAAAAAGAGCAACAAACACAACAGGAAAGAAATTGAGAAAAAATATAATGAAATAAAATAAAGCACACAACTTTCCGGGTATTTATTCTTTCTTTTCTCCTCTCTTCGCTTTCCCCCTTTTCCAACATTGAAAAAGAAAGAAAAAAGAAAGGGAAAAGAGAAACATGGGCTCTCCTTCCTAACGTTCTCATTACCCCGAAATCTGTTCACCGCCAAATGATTTTGAACTTTTATATAGCGATTTTGTTAAAAAAGAGATTGTAAAATAATAAAAAAGGTAAAAGAAAAAGAAAAAGAAAAAGAAAAAGCTTTTCTGCCCCTTTTTTCTTTTTCATACTGTCCCTCTTTGTTACCCCTTCTCTATATTTTACCATATCTTATGGAAGTTCCCATTATTCCGATTCTCAGCTTTTGTTTTCCGTGTCTTTCCCAAAATAAATAACATAGCACGCCGTGGACGGGTTTTCTTTTCTTTCTTTTTGTTTCGTGAAACCAGCAAAGTATTACAAGGTTGTATCGTCTATAAATTGGTTTTTGAAGGTGTTTGATAGGAGAAGCCGGCGGGGTATTATTATTGACTGAAAGAAATTGGCTTCCCCAAAGAAGGGATGGTTGACGAATAGGGGAGTGAGTTCAAATATACACCTTAATTTATTAGAAAAAATTAAGATGTACTTCGAACTTCCTGTTCCTTTGCTGGAGTTTTTGACTGTTCAACGGCTGGCTGGGACTTAACCATGGGAGGCGAGGATGGATTGGATGGGGGGGATGTAGCCAGGTTGTCTTCATTATTCAAGGCGGCTAGGGCACTGAAGTAGCGAAACGAAAACGCGGAGGGAACAAGTTAGCCTATCCAGTCCATATGTGGTGTATGTAGGAAAAAGCCTAGGTGGGCGTTGTGTTGTATTTTTTGGGGTGCTTGGGGGTTGGGCGGTCTGCAATCCTCACCTGAATGCATTTATAGAGGATGCAGCTTCCTTGTCGTCCTTTTTATCCTTACCGCCTGGCGGCGTACCAGTTCGACTGCTTGCCCCGCTGTCTTCACCGCCACGGACTAAATTGCCGCCGGGGCCAATATTTCTGCGGCCGCTGCTACTCCGGGAACCAAACATGCTGGAGGGTCCAAAGGATACCGGCTGGTTTGTATTCCTAGCCATCTTCAGTCGGCGGAGGTCGTCGCTGCCAACCTTGCTTGACGCAAAGTCGGGAGGGGGAGCATGACTTCCGTAACCACCAGAGAAGTTCCGTGAATCTCCACGACCCATTGGCATCCGACCGCCTCTGTTGGCCTGTTGACGCAAGCGTTCCATTTCTTGCTCACGCTGGGCACGGGCAGCCTATTTCATTGACACGTTAGCGGCTGAAACTTTTGATCCGACGGAATACCATGCTTATGTTTACTAACAGCTTCCCTAATCTCAACAATTGTCTTGGGACCCTTATCGTCGTCCTTTGATACCCACCCAGAATTACGCAAATCGATAATGTCCTAAAATATCTTAGCATTTGATTCGGCATACAGGAAGGGGAAATAAACCCTGCGGGAATTGCAAAACATACGGAAAGCATAAACTTAAGACGGCTAGAAAGGCCAGCGCTGGTCTCCATCAGTTTGATCCGGTCGAAGTATATTTTCATCGCCTTACGGCCCTTCTCAGAGCTGTCAAGACCGTATCCGACCGTTCGCAGCAGTTTTGCCAAACTCTCCACTTCGGCTTCATCGGGGACACCCTCAAAGTTAACTAATTTATGCACACACCGGTGCATGATTCCCTCAGTCAACATGCCGAGTTTGTACAATTCACCGATAAACCTGATCAGTCCGAGACCGCGTCGTTTGGCGGCAGCTGCAACGTAATATTCGTCAGACATCATCGCAGCCTCCTCGGTGACACCTTCAGGCTTGTCGGGGAGGTTTACTTTCCAACCACGCTGGAATTGTTCTTGGCAGCGATTGAGAAGGTATTTTCTGAACAAATTACCACCAGTGACAACATTGCCATGTTTATCGCGGATACTTTCATCTTTGATTTCAGGGTGCGTAGAATCCAGCATGCGTGTGCAAAGTTTGGCGTACATTGGAGCCCAGTGGGCTTCATCTGTGGCCTTCTCGAAGATAAGCTGGATGACTTGTTGGAGTGTGTAGCCATCTGGTTCATCTTTGGATTGTGCCACCATGTCCAGTATCTGACTAGCGAGACGATCGAAATTCTCGGGCGTCATTTTGTTCAAATTAGCTTTAACCTTCCGTTTGATAACATCCGATGGGATGTATCCATCACCCCCAAGAGCAGGGCCAGAAAGGCCCTGCCCCACGCTGCGTGGTTTCCAGCTATCCTGAGACGGAACCAATGGTTTTATGTCCAAGTTAGCAGTGAGGGGCATAGCCTTGTTGTGGCTCTCTTCCTCTTTCCTTGATCCTTTATCCCGCTTGCTTCCTGACCGCTGGCCTCGGTGACTGCCAGCACGCGGAGACGGCATATGTTGCATAGTCGAAGAACTGCTACGGCTCATGGGTGAGCTACCCATTGGAAGGCCACCGGGACCACGAGCGAAATGGCCGAAAGGATTCGCCATGCCATGACCACCAGCCGACATTGGGAAACCATCCCGACCGATACCTCCAGGGGGTAATGTTTGTGATCGTCCAGGACCTGGGACAAATTTACCCATCCCAGCGCTAGGGAAAGAAGTTTGAATTCCTGGACGGGAGGTTGTCCGTCCGCCACCCATGATTGGAGTTCGAGCGGATCCAGGGCGCGAAGAAGTATCCGTACCATCTCCAACCGTTTCCCGAACACGGCTATCCCAATCTATTGATGGCTTCTCTTTAAAAACGGACTGGAATTGGAGTAAGAATTCTTTGTTATACTTAAATTTACGGTCGATTGGAGCGTTTGCATTCAGAGCAGGATTAGGGGAGACGATGGCAGGAGGGTAGGCGATCGTGTTAGGATCATCGAGGAATCGGGCAGTCTGGAGGGACTTCATTGCTGCACTTGGCTGAGGTGCCTCAACCGTTTTTGTAGTTTCCAGCTTCAATGCGGCAGGCTTGTCCCGCTTTCCGCCACTAACAGGTTTAGAGGGTGGTCCCATCGAGATGTCCGATACGGGCGTGGCAGCTCCGCTTTCGGCAGGAGTTTGGATGACGGGGCTCTCAGTTGTAGAAGTTGGAGATTGGGTGCCTTTGTTTTTGGGGGACGAAAACAAATCTATTCGCTCTTTTGTGGCACCTTCCTCCCCGCCCTGTTCGAGTTTGCGGATTCGAGCTTCTTCTGCAGCCTCCGCTTCTTGTTCAGCTTTTTTAAGATTGGCGATGTAAGTCTCCTGCTCTTCCTTCTCTTTGCGGGCTTTCTCTTCCTGCTGCTTCTTCTTCTTTTCAGCATAGGCCTTCTCAGCTGCGGCTTCCTTCTCGGCCAGCTCCTTTTCTAGCGCATCCCAATCAATCTCATCCTCGGCCGGTGCAGCTTCTACAGGTTTTGGCGCTTCAGGTTTGGTAACTTCTGTAGCTGCCGCTTCCTTTCGTTCTTGTTCCTTTTCCTTCTCCTTCTCCAGCGCCGCAGCTTTCTCCGCCTCCTCCGCTGCCTTCTTTCCCTCTGCCTCTTCGCGTGCCTTGGCTTCGGCTTCTTCCTTCTCCTTTCGTTGCTTTTCAGCCTTCTCGGCCTCTTCTCTCTTGCGAGCCTCAGCTTCAGCCTTGACCTTTTGAGCGATGGCATCCTGGAAAGATTGCTTTTTCTCCTCTCCTGTCATGGACTTAGAGTCCGACCGTTCATGCTCGGCACGGCTGACGGTACGGGGAGGTGTAGAAGCTGGAGTATTAGCGCCTAGTTTGACAGGGGAAGGTGTCGTACGAGGGTGAGATGTAGATTGCTTCTCAAAACTCATCTCTTTACCACTGTTAGGATCCTTAATAACAACAGAACTCTTCTTGGTTGGTACGATAAACTGAGATTTTGGCACAGGACTGCTGGTGGATCGACTCGCACTATAAGAAGGACCTTGGGTGATCGGCACGGAGGGTTGGGCGGGTCCGAGACTTGAGCCTGGCCGGTCCGGGCCGGAAACCTGTGAGGGTGAACGTGAAAGCGGAGTGGCCTGTGGAGGTGGGTGGCCTTGGTTGCTATATTGGGCCTGCATGTAGGGGGCTTGGGGTGGGTGTGGTACATTCATAGCGGGGCGGGGTGACGGAGGGGTCATGTATTGATATTGGCCTTGCGGCATATTATATGGCGAAGGTTGGTAATAATAATTAGGATCATAGCCCTGAGCAACGAATCCCTGAGTTTTAATCATTGTCAGATATTGTTCAAAATGTCAACTCTCTGGTGAAAGTGTAGGGGGTTGGGGGTAATGAAGTTGGGCTTGGGGGGTAAAGCGGCGTTGGGCATTTTGGGGTTTAACACGGGGG
>QGQJ01001667.1:0-15637 GCA_003206725.1 Blastomyces emzantsi
CATTACCCCCATTACCCCCATCTTAAACCCCCCAAATAATATACCTTGAAGCCACTTCTCCTAACCATAACCCCCCCTCGAACAGATGGCGGTGCCTGCGTCGCCATGGTCGGCAAAGACTGTGTTGCCATCGCCTGCGACCTCCGACTAGGACTGCAAGCCCTCACCGTCTCCAACAACTTCCCCAAGATCTTCAACTACGCCCCATCGACCTATCTCGGCCTAACAGGGCTCGCCACGGACGTCTCCACCGTCTCCGACGTCCTCCGTTTCAAAGTCAACATGTACCGCCTGCGCGAAGAGCGCCAGATTTCCCCGCAGACACTTGCCAACCTGATCAGCTCGAGTCTGTACGAGAAGCGCTTCTGCCCCTATTTCGTCAGCCCTGTGTTGGCGGGCATAAATAATACGACGGGCAAACCGTTTATATGTGGCTTTGATAGTATTGGCTGTATTGATTTTGCGAAAGACTTTATTGTCAGTGGTACGGCGAGTGATCAGCTGTTTGGGACCTGTGAGGGTCTGTGGGAGCCGGATCTGGTATGTCTTTTGCATTTCTTTTTTTCTATTGGCTTATTTGATTAAGGACTTTCAATGTGCTGACCGCATTGCACTAGGGACCCGATGACCTGTTCGAGACCATCTCGCAAGCCCTACTTAACGCCGTTGATCGAGACGCCCTGTCAGGTTGGGGAGCACATGTTTACATCATAGAAAAGGACAAAGTCACAAAGCGATTGCTCAAGGGACGGCAAGATTAGATGGTTTACCGGGTTGCGGTTTTCGTCTTATGGGTAGGGTGGGAAAATCTAGGAAGACGGGGGTGGTGACCAGAGGGTTTTCAAAGCCCTGCGTTTCCTCTATAACTTTCCGTTTTCTTAGATTATTTTATTTCATTTTTTTTGACGTTTGATAATTTCTGATAAATGGGATTCCCTTGCATGATTTTTTTTTACAGTCAGCTTTTTACTATCGTGAAGCAAAAGAAGGAGAGCTAGATCTACGATAATATGATGCTACCTAGATTATGGGGCTTGGGATACTAGAACGAGAAGCTTATTGTATGCCATACTAGTGAGGGTAGAACAAATTACCATATGGCACAAGGAGCCACACCAAAATACTTATGGGCAAGCATTTATCTATGCGAGTGAGCTTCCTTGGTCAGTAAGTCGGGTAAATATGCAATGAATGACCCCCCAAAAATCCCAATGTACCATCACAGTCGGAATAAACGCGAGCAAAGCCATCTCATTGTATCTATCTCATCCCCTGGTTATTTTGATATAATTATATATATATGACGCAGAAGATCCATCCTTCAACTCGCCGAGCCCACTCACATCCCTACAGAAAAACTCGAACACATCAAAACGATCCGTCCCAAGCAAATCCAACGAAGGAACAGACAGAAAAAAATAAAAAGAAGAAAGACTCGCGCACATTTCACATCGACGCACACAACCCCAAAACCCCATCAAGCGCCTCATCCCAACTCTCCATCAACGATCCACAAAACAGCTCCAAAGACGCCGTATCCATCAGCTCCTCAATCTCTCTCCTTACCGCTCCTTCCTCTTCCCCATCACCGTCGCCATTTTTAACGGTGTCTTTCTCAAATCCATACCCGCCCGTCACCCACTCCACCAATTCCCCCAACATCCCCGAGTCGGCAATCTGCATCTTCAAAAAGCGCGTGTTCCGTCGGATGGCGTCGATGAGTTGCTTGACGAGTGTGTGTAGGTTTTCGAGGGTTTCCTTGTTTGGGAGGGCTTCTTTTGCAGTCGTAGTGGGGACTTTCGGTTTTGTTTTTGCTGTTGATGATGAGGGAGATAGGTAAGTGAAGAAGAGGTTAGTGGCCTTTAGGGTTTCGAGAAGGGATATTGTGGTGTGGAGATAGAGCCAGGAGGGGGCGATGGAGGGGGTAGCGGAAGGCTGTTGTTTGCTAGGCGGGGTGAGGGGTATGGTTGTTAGGAGGATGGAGGTGGGTATGGGAGTAGCGGATAGGGCAGTTAGTTTTCTGGTTAGGAATAATTCGAGGGTGGTGAGGTGGGTGGTTAGGGGAGTTGGTGGAGATGATTGTTTGGTGTTGGTGGTGGCGGTCAGGGATGCGAGGGCCTTCAGGAGGGTGAGGTGTATGGTTGTGTTTTCGATTTCAGCGGAAGTTAGCTCTGTCTCGGGGAGGGGGAGGTCGAATTCTGGGTTGAGGTAGCGCGATAGATCGATATTTTGCGAGACTTGGTGCGAAGACGATGATGCCTTTTTGGTACAGGTGTTACGCTTTAGGAAACTAAATAGGACATCGGTGACGGTCATTGCTTTTACTGCGTGGGCCTATGAGTTGTTTTCGGTCGAACGTTAGTTTCACTAACTGGTAACCAGGCGATTGATGTTAAAATGGAAAGAACTTACCCCTGGCTTGGGCCCGAGACGGACATGCTCTTCAAAGCTGAGTTTTCCTGGAGTCTCACAGTTCATGAAGCCGTCGAAGTTGCGTTTGTCAATAACAGGGTCTGTATCGGAGACTAGTTATGATATGTACTGTTAGCTTCACGGAAATATTCTTAGGAATTGAACAACAGACTTTTAAACTTACCAATATGATCATATTGCCCTGCCGGATCACCGCCTACCAGCCGCTGAATCCTCCGGGTTTCCAATGCCCACATTCTTCTACATATGCTATTCTTCAGGCTCTTCTGCAGCTCAATGCTTCCAGCCACATTAACATAGCTCCCATACTCCAGACCAACGTTTCGTGAGTACGTGGTCGCGACCTCAGAGTTTCGATAAAAGCTCAATGCCTGCCTCATCGCCGTTTGTGGATCGTAATCTTTCGGTTCCAATCCTTCGTAAGGCGGGGCAGAATGCGGGTGCGTCGATGCGAGGCGGGTAAAGAGGTTATGTGCAACCGTTTCATATTGCATCTGCTTTATAGACAATTTGTGAAACGACTTTAGAGCCAACGATCCCGCTCCTAGAAGGAGATAGGTCCGAACCAAGAGCAAAAGAGCTTCATAGTTACAGGGTGACTTGAGTAGCAAATTCTCTAGAAGTCCAGCTGCTTGGACTAATGCAGCATGAGGGGCGACGTCAGGCTTAGACTCAATATTTGTTTCGTGTAATCTAATTAAGGCCATTGCGGCTAAAAGGCATAGGTCGTCACTTGGCTGGTTTTCGATGGTAGATGGAGCTGCATTCTGGTTAGGCCTTTCGGTGCTCCGATAAATACGAAGGCATCGAGATACAAAGTTTTCGACCTTCTGCACTGAAAGTTGTTCGTCACCATCCAATGACAACTGGAAACAGTACTCAAATTTCAGGGCATTGATAGCAGCAACTCCTTTAAACGGATCGGAAACCTATGATAACATACAGATTTAGTTTGGAGCTGTAAGAAAATTGAAGGGAGTACATTTTGTCCTAACCTGCTTTTGATCATCCGCGCTCTGATCTGTGACAACCTTTTCGGAAGCATAAACTTGGAATTCGTCTTGCATCGACCGATCAAGCTTGATTATATATTTGCGCAAGTCATGAAAGCAATAGAGCTTGGTACAATTGAGGTCGAAATATTTTTTGCACGCCGGGAGAAGGTCTTCCAGATGAAGTTCGTTCATCGTAATCCGTTGCTCTGTCAAGTCAAGAGCAGCAAGCTGGGCATTCCGTGATTTTGGCTGCATTTTAATGTAAGCTGCGATGAAATCCTGGGCCTCTCGTGGCGTCCTTCAAAACACATTTTATTAGCCTTCTGCGAGTAAACAAAGCCTCATGCACACGGTCAGGACATACTCTTTCTTTCCCAATTTCTTGACGGCCGCGAGAAGAAGACTCCAGACTTGCCAATCATCTTTCTCTTGGACAGCCGCCGTCGTCCAACCATTTGTAAGGTTGTCTGGAAGAGCAAGCAACTTCCGGCTAAATGAGAACGCTTCATCCCACAGCCCTGCTTTTTCGAGGCCTACAATTTTCGCACTAATAAAGGACCAATCGTTCTGGGCAATTCGAGACTCGATACCTAAGTGCTTGCTATTAAGCAAAGAAACAATTTCCTCGTGGCGCCCTTGTGTTTCAAGGATCTTGATCAACAGGAAGAGTTCTTCAGAGGTTTGTATCGCTCTCGCCGGACTCAATAACTCTTTCTGTACAAGAACGAAGAGAAACCAAATGAGCTTCATTTGTCTACAACAGAAGAAAAGAAGAAACACGAAGTGCCCAGGAGGTTTATTTCATACCGGGTCGGTTGGCACACTTGAAGCAGCCTTTAATATCATGCGATAAGCAAGCGTACCAAAGAGCTTGCCGTCCAATTCCGAATTCGCAGGGTCGATGGTGATGAGGTAGCACATCAAGATAGCCCAGAAGTAGTATTTGCGCTCTTTGGGGAAGTTGTTTTGCAGGCTCATAGCTGCCTAGGGACGACAAATGTCAGCTGGGTTCCTCCAATGTCAAAGTAGATTAAAGTATATCTCCAATGCCCCATAGTTAATAAGCTCAATACGGAGGTTGAGTTAGGGGCGAGGGTATTATTATTTTTCTTCTTATTGTTCTGTTTTTTTCTTTTGGTCGGACCTTCTGCGCAGTTTTCCAATCACCCATCTCCGACGCCAGACTAAACCACTTCAACTGAATATCCAGTGTCTGAGGCTTCGCCTTTGCTGCCTTCTCCCATATTACGCGCGCGGTCTCCACATGCTCATCGATGTCCTTAAGGGTCGTATAAAGCATATTCAGCGCTTCTATATCGGAAACGGGTGGTTCCATTCGGCAGAGCTCAAGAGCCTCCGAAATACCCTGCTGTCGATGGGTGTCGTCTCCATGGCTGAGGAGAATATGCGCTTTCCATGCCTATATATCACATATAAACATAGACATTAACAACGTATTAGTGTTTGTTTCCCCACAAGCAAATGAACCCATAATAATAAAGCTTGCGGGATACTATTTCGGAACTAACCCTCAGGAAATGCGAATCCTCGCCCTTCTTCAGGCGCTTTTCGCAGAGCTGTAGGGCCTGCTTGAGATTCTGTCCGTCGATTGCATCTTGGATCTGTTTATTCCGGCGCTCGAAAACAGTGGCGGCAGACATGGTGAAGACCAGCCGGGTCGAGCTGCAGTGCGAGGATGTCTGTGTAGGGAGCTTCGTGTCTGGACACGGGTTGCGGGGGACAGCCGTGGTGGGAAGTCGGTGGATGTACTGCTCCTGCATAATTCTGCGGGAAGGTACAAGATCCGCGCTAATCACCTATAGTAAGTTACCTATGTTACCTAATAAGGCTTAGCCTCTTCCCGAGCAAGAAATTCTGCAACATCGGAAACTTTTGACGACTTCATACGTCAAGCCTGGTTGGGTAATGCATTTATGAATGGATGCTCATACGGCTCTTCGATTCCGTTATATCTTAGTACTATTTCCCACGATAAATCTCTCAATATCCGATGTGCATCATCCTCCCTAGCTTGCTTATTTATCCCTAGTATCCTTCCGCATATCATGTCTATCAACGACGGGGAACTGCCAGCATACCAACACCGGACGCAACACTAGAATCCCATTTCATCCTGGTAAAACCGCCTTGCGGGGGAACCTTCGCGGGCATCCATATGATATCCTTCTGCCGATCCGGCACGTACTTATAAAAGATATGACTGTTCCAAGCACTCGTCAACAAAACCTTGAAATCGCAACCGTGGTCTTTAGTCCATTGCACCATGGACATGAGTTCTTGGACTGCAAATTCTCCTTCTTCACGAAGCGAGCTATTCTGTTCATATACGGTAATCGCATCAAGGACGCAGAAGACAGTTACATGTGGTGGCAGTTGAGCGATCATCATATGGAAAATCTGACATAGGCTGCTAATGTCCTCTTGGTCTGCTCGTTGGATTTGCTTGATAACGCTCATTCCAAAGTCAGGGAAGGCAACGAGGAGCTGACCGATCAGGTTTCGCAACATCCCACTGACGCCATAGTCCGGATCGTCTGGGCGCATGTGCTCTGCGCAAAGAAAGAACAAGGCAAAGATATTTCGTGGATAATGCGGGTCTATGACATCTGATTGGATCGAATGTGTTAATTTGGCGGAAATGAAAGATGTCGACGCTCTCTTCTTAGGGTCGTTGAAATTGACCAGGAGAGCCGAAGAACTTGACTCAGTGATCCAGGAATGCAGCTTCGGCGATTGCATGACGGCGACTGCACGATCTTGATCGGATCTTGGCAACGCCCAGATGGCTTCGAGACTGGCCTCGATATCATCGCGCACGACAGAGCTTTCATAATCAAAGTCTGACAGCAGCTCATTTTTTGCAGCAAGGTAATCTACGATGGCAGGGTCAGTTTGCAACCTATAGCCAGGTGAAACAGTGCCCTACTAATACCGTACCTTGCACTAGATTGGCTTCAGACACAGCCCTCCGTAACGGAAGCATTGGTCCTTTCACTACATCAGGGTCAGCTAATAAAGGATGGACGCTGAATGCCTAAACTTCCAATATGCAACTAACCATCCTGTGTTTCGTAATCCATTCGAGCATTGCTGCTGAGAAACGAGGCAAGGACTCTGCGCAGCTGCGAAACTTCGTTGCGTATCAGCTTGACCTCTCGATTCGCACCTCCAGCTGCCAGCTTGAAATCATCCCGGAAATCCTGAAGCTCATTTTGCGACTGGTGAAAGAAGTTCACGATGATCTCCTGGTGCTTGCGCGACTCGTCACCCTGGTCCACGATCAACTGCTTTGTGTTCATAATTGTATCGTACGAGCATAGCTGAGCCACTTGCTCAAAGCGTTTAGCTTCATCTCTGACAGCTTTTAGGAGATCGTCCAGTTTTTTTTCGTAGGTTTCTTGTTTGAATATGCTACGGAATAATTTTTCTAAATGCCGGTCAGCCATAAATGTTTCGCAGTCCGCAGGCTTTGTTGGAGTACAAACTCGAGGCCTTTTCCTTATACCACGCGACGATGTGATGTAATGCAGCTATTGTAGCGGCATAGAGAGCCGCGCTAGATCGACGCAAGTCGTTCGACCTCCTGAAGATACCCAAGGCTTTATGTGTGCTCGATAGGAGGATGGGGATCTCCGCTAGAGCGTCGCTAATGTCGGTTCGAAGATCGTGCAAGCGCGCTGCGGCCTAGGGAGGTCTTAGTGAAGAACGCGCCGCGAGGCAAGTGAGGGCGGTACAAACCCCGAATATGAGTTTCAGGCCTCCGCAAAGCAGAGAAAAATAATGCGATTGTGACGGCAGGACGCTCGCCCACGCTTCAAAAGCTTTGTTATTCTTTCCAAAGCTCCGGAGGCCATTTTTTATATGCCCCCAAAATCCCGATACATCATTATATTCATCTGATGCCCTCTTCACCTCTTGCAAAACTTCCTCCCACGTGTGCACCGATTTTGTCGTGACATCTGTCTGGAATTTCGATCCGGCAGTTGTACTCTCGTAAGCTTCCAACGCCTTTTTGAAGCTTTTTTTTTCCGTTTCGACATCCACATACAGCTCTTGCCTGTATGCAATCTCAGCTCTGAAACAGGAGTCAGAATCTATGAGGATAAGGGCGTATCTTACAGCGCATCATCCTCATCATCTGAATTAAGTTGGTCGTTTGCAACTGCCTGGTTTTTTCTTTGGACTGGTGATATGTCTGATGTTATTACTCCAGAAACCGGGACCAGTAACGTATCACTCGTGGCTTCTCCAGCGTCTCTTACTTCTTTCAGACCAGGATGCGAATCCCGGGTGAGCCTCTTGCGCAGATACAAGTCGGCGAGCCCACCAAGGCGTCGACGAGAGGGACTGGTTTCAAGGCTGGTCGTGGTCGTATCATTGCTCGTTCCGCTCACTACAGTTCTGCCTTTAATTAACGGCATTTTGTGATCAAAAGCTCACGGCTTGTGGTACATAGAAAAAAGTGCTAGGTATCGTCCTTCAGCAACAAGATATCGATATTTGAGCATTCTGTGCATGTGGCACCAATCTCGCGGGGTCGGGGTGTAGCAGTATCTTGAACATTGCCTCGCTCCCCCGCGGATACATCGAGCTGAGCGACCACTTCTACGGCGGTGTGCCCACAAGGTTGCATCAGGCTGTGCAAGGCTGCCCGAGGCTCGACGAGGCTCGGCGATGTTCGACACACCCCACGCCAGCTTGACGTGTTCTACAGGCCAGAATAAAATATTATCTGTCGATTACACCATTGAAGCGGAAAAATGAAAGTATGCTGCTTACATGCTAGAAACAAATAGAGTTGTGGCCCCCAAAAACGACTCGATCCCAAAATTGGAAATCGCGCCTTGAGGCTGCTAACTTGACCCCTCACCTGAAACTCCAAGAGCTATAAATATATCATTAAACTGAACCAAAATCCTCCAGAGTACTTGAGCCTGTGAAAAGCAAAACCACAACACAAATTCACTTGCTTTTCTCGCATTATTCACCGGCCCGCCAATGACCATGTCAGCAGCCATTTCCTCGGCCCCAGCCGGGCCTTCAGACATTTCCAGCGGTGATGCAGATGGTGAACGCAACGGAGCCTTTGCACCGCTTACACCCGAAAGCGAGAAGACTAAAAGTGAATTGGCGGCGCAGTCCGGCAACTCTGAATCTGCACTGGTAGACAGCGATTTGAAGCAAATACTTAAGTCCTTGGTAGAAGGTCAAAAAGAACTACTCAGCAAACGGTAGGTTGGGAGGTAGGGAGGGGTATTCCCCAAATTCCGTGTAGAACCACTACTAAACAGCCAGCATATTCTAGTGTCGGCGAGCCAACTAAGGACCAAACTACCTCAGTTTCAGGAGCAAAAGACCCAAAGGATGAAGCAGACCAAGAAATTGCTATCAAGCGAGTCTCCCCGGGGGATTGGCGAAAGGTCAAAAAAGAAGGCAAAATTGACCTTAAGGAGAGCATCCTTCTTGTTTCCTCGAAAGCCAATGCAAGGGCTCAACTACACCGACTAGGTTACAAACTGCCGAGAGTGATGGAGAAAAAGTCTGCAGAGGCCGCTACTGATTCAGGTAGTGATGACTCCGAACGATTGGATATTCCATTCCGCCTTGCCATAAATTCAACTTACCTTCTGGATGTGTTGAGTCAGTTTGTTGGTGAAAGCTTCAGTGCTCGTCAAAACGTCTTTATCCGCCCGTTCAAGTATCTCGTCGGGTATGAATCCGATATCAGACGATGCCTCAAGGAGGCCGAGACAGCCTACAACCAGGCTGTATCTAAGCTGCAAGAAACGAAACAAGAGAACCCTACTACCGATGTCCGTAAAAGCAATAGCAGGGTTGGAAATGTGGAAAACAAACCAGAACAACAAATCCCAGCCCATGTCACCAAAGACGACGATGAAACCAACGCCGGAAGTGCAACTGCACGAGCCAAAAGAGAAAGGGATGAGCTTCGTTGCCTTGTGAAATTTATGGATACAGATATGCACGATATATTGGATGCAAAACGCCGAATTTCCAACGGAGATATCACTGAGATTGTTTTTGAACATTTATGGCTATTGTTTAAACCCGGCGATGTCGTCCTCAATTCGAGTTCAGATGAGAATCGGAACTGTCGTCAAGCTTATCGGGTTTTAAATATCACCGGCGGGAGGTCATCTTTTGACAGCGGCTCCAAAGGCAACTCCATTGGTATCCTAGATTTTTTCGGGGATTCAGATTCGGAGAATGAAGGGAAGTGTCGTGACGCTATCAAATGTTCGGGCATGGACACGACGTGCTTTATTATCGACACTTTCTATATCGACTTCGACGGGACTAAGCTTGGCGCCAGATCAAAAAGATTTGCAATTCCGCCATACAAAGGTACAAAACCTATAACTTCACTGGTACCTTTTCCGATACTTCCTAGCCCAGAAAGTGAACAAATACAACAGTCGCTCATTGAAAGAGGGCGACGTTTTGTGCAACTTGTCCCTGGAACCCATAAAAAATACTCAGGGCCGACGGTCCAGGAGGGGAATGAAACCTCCAAAGGGTACAGTAATTGGCTTATAAAAGGAACAGAGGTGGGTACTATCATCTCATAGGTCTCCAATTCGTAAAAACTTGATGATTGACGCAAAAATGAAAATATAGCTACATAGCGAAATAGTGGTAGACCAGGCCGCCGGAGTTGAACACTTCAAACAACAGATTTACTGGTTTAGAAGAAGCATGAGATTCGGGGCCGGCGCAATCGCTAAAGCAACCCCGCAGGACAAGAGGGAGACATTTGATCCTTTGCCTGAGCAAGTGGACGGTATTTGGATTACAGACGTCTTCGACGACTCCAAATTTGAGGAAGATCGTCAAAATGAATTCCGACGAAGCACCGATCTTCTAGGCTTCCGAACATTACATCAAAAACCCATCCCAAAAGGCCATCTGATGCTTCTTCCTTATCGGGCTTACGGATACGGTCTCCTCGATCATAAGTGGCTCCCTCTTAATATTAACAAAATAGAAGATTTACCAGTAAACGGGGAAGCGGCGCAACGGGCTAGGTTTGAGGATCTAGTTCTACCGGAGGGCCATCGAATGTTGCTTCAAGCGTTAATTAAAAACCAAGTTGAACAGCCAAAAGAAAAGTCAGACGGAACCGATAGGACAGGCGAGCCACTTGCAATGGATGCTGTTCCCGGTAAAGGCAAGGGGCTTATCATCCTTTTGCATGGCGCCCCTGGAGTTGGCAAAACGTCTACAGCTGAGTGTGTAGCATCCCAGTTAAAGCGGCCCTTGTTGCCGATAACGTGCGGTGATATTGGCACCACCGCCGAGACAGCCGAAGCAACCCTTGAGTCCTTCTGCGTTTTGGCGCATAGGTGGAGATGTGTATTGTTACTCGACGAGGCGGATGTTTTCCTCGCGAAAAGAGAGAAAGGTGATATAATACGTAACAGTCTTGTTTCCGGTAGGTTTCCATGCATATGGGATATCATTGGCGGTAATGAACATGGTCGCTAATCTTCGTACAGTCTTCCTCCGAGTTTTGGAGTATTATTCCGGAGTCATCATTCTGACAACAAATCGCGTTGGCGAATTCGATGAAGCCTTCAGATCCCGGATTCACATAAGCCTGTACTACCCAAAACTTGACGAAACTTCGACCAAAGAAATCTGGGAAAAAAACCTACAGCATGTCATCAAGAGCGGCTGTGACATTGATATCGAGGAGGACAAGATCAGGCGTTTCGCTAACAAGCACTGGCAGGAGAACAAGTATAAACCCTCACGACGGTGGAACGGCCGACAGATCAAAAATGCTTTTCAGACAGCGTTAGCTCTTGCCAACTGGGATTTCCGTGAGGGGAAAAATAACGCCAAGCTTAAACGGCCATTAATTAAGGCATCGCACTTCATCCGCGTCGCCCAGACAAGCGCCCATTTCGACGACTATATTAGTAACATCCATGGGACACAAGAGGACGATACGTACGGAATTCTAGCCGAGCGGGAGGAAGTCCGCAAGGATGTTTACGACTCACCCCCCTCAAAACAGTCAATGCAAGTTGGCCGTCCAAAGAGGAATCCACCACCCCCACGTCGTAGAATTGACCGACGCAACTCTGGGCTGCCACAGGGTCGAGGGTACGATTATGAGGATGACGACGAATCCTCGGAGGAAGATATTGAACGTTTGAAGTTGAAGCTAGAATTGGCGAAGTTGAAAAACAAGAAAGGGAAGAATGAAAAGGTGGAATCGGATCCGGATAGTGACGAAGAAGAAGACACAGCTTGGTAAGGGGGGCTTTAGATACAGCCGCATCGTGACCATGTAGACATGTTCCTACGAATTTTGCAAATATTTCGAGCTGACTTAGCCATGTTAATCGAAAAGTTTTGATGATAGGGAAGGGAGACATCCTCGATATTTCCAATGCTATCGCTATTTTTGTAAATGATATTTTATATAAAAAAAACTATAAAAAAAAAAAATTATAAAACCCCCAACCATGATGCTCATCGTAAAAATATTGTAAAGCGTGCAAGTTTCCAACATATGCTATCGCGGCTCAGGTAGAGGGAAAAGGTGAAGCCCTGATAGGGCTTAACTGGTAGTTTGGTGGAGATTACACGACGTCAAGGATACAAGAGTAAATGGGCAGCACGCAGCTGGTTAAGTTAGCTGAAGGCTTTTCGTAACTTGACCAGCTCATGCCCCCATCATTCACGTCGAAGGATAACATAGTTTATACATTTTACAAATTTGATGCCATGTAAGGCTGGCTTCAGAGCAAAGATTGTCTATAGATATATACTTTTCAAGTCTTGGAGCAACTCGGAAAGTCCGATATTTGCAGGACAAAACACTATATCAAGCAGATGAATGACTTGGTATATCTAGGGAACCCTAAACAGTCACCACTTTAAGTTGCATGTGTCATTTCCCATGTCCTCAAGCCCAAATCATCCATTCTAAATAGTTGATATGATGTTATACAAGTGATAATGTCTCTCTTATTAGAAAGTGGCATTTCGCGCTCTCTTAATCCCATGATCAGGGGTATGCTGCGGGTTTACTTGTGTGTGTGTGTGTGCGTGTGTGTCATGATTCGTTACAGGTCGCTTTGTGCGGAGCTTGACAATGTGGTTAGGATCCTCCCGCCCATCACTAGAACGCTGCTCTTTTGTGCTCTCGTTCCATCCTTTTTTCTATTGGCGCATAGGCGGGCGGGAGCAGGTTCTAGGTACTCTTCTTTCGCTGGATCATCTGTAGGACAACGATCTGATTAGTTTCAATAGTTTAGAGATTTATTGGGCAAAAAATAGCTATAGATAATCCAGCGGACAAAGGAATAGGAACAAATGTCCAATTTATCCTCCTCACGGGAAGGGAAAGAAGGAGTTGGGAAAGCGGGCAGCCTCGCAGCCACGACCCAATGCAAAGTATTAAAATCGCATACCCATTCTTTTTTGCAATCGCGATATGCCCTAGGCGAATTACACCTGTCAGCACTCCGTCCAACACGACACTGGACCAATCGTGGTGGGTGGTACCCCCCGCACCGCTGCCGCGGGAGTTGTTGCGCGAAGCCATTCATGGGGAGATACGCGGAGGGGAGCTCTACTCACTGAAAGTAATCGCTGCACATCGTCCTATCGTTCCCATTTCGCCGCATGCATTTGATGCTCCGGTCTGCGAAATCCTGACACGGGTCGTAGAACCCGCTGGCCGGTTTGCTATAATTATCCAAACGAACACGAGAGGGGTGGCTGTTAGTTACTATATTATAAACAAAATGTAAGACGCAGCGTAGCCAAGGCATTGTAATGGGTTTGGATTGGCCAACCCCCCGGGGGGCGGTAGCAGGGGCCTCATGAATGACTCCGTTATGGCTGGCTCCTGCTGGACAAACGTCTCAACATACCAGCCATCCAATGCTTTGAAACCAGATGAAAAAGAAAGAACAGGGGCCTTACTGGGTGAATGCCGGCTTGGCCTTATCCCAGGCATTCTGAGATTCCTCAGTCACTTTGTCTGCGCTCATTTCGTGCTGAAACCGTCTCGCTCTCCGACTTTTTCTTGGGAACGAGAACAAAAATGATAGAGCGGACGTCAGGTCCCGGCGATCGGCAGAACTGAGCCGAGCTGGGGCCGGGTTTTGTCGCGCCTGCGAACTTACTATTCCGCATTAGAATTAGTTCCCGCGGCTACGGGTCATCCTGCGCCAACCTTAATTATCGAATAGCTGAACGAAAACTATACGGAGTACGGAATACAAACTACATAAGTAAACTGAAAGAGCGGCTAATTAAATAACAAATTATTAACACTAGCTGCATTAAAGCATAAGAATTCCAACAAGCGAATGGAATTGTATTTGTCAAACAGTTATTTTGCTCGTGCTCTTGCAAACAGGCCAACCATACATCACACAGACAAACGACAGGCAGAGGAATCACTAATTGCACAAATCTCCATCGAATCCATCAATAAGGGCGGGGTATTAGCAGCTGGGATATTAAAAGAACAAGGAGACAGGGAGAAAAAAAAAAAAAAAGGGGGTCCTTCACATCACCGTATCCCAAATTATTTTTTATTCTTTTTTCCGCTGGTAAAAGCTTCCGAACCCAAAAGGATCTCGCAATGTTCAACCAAATTCTGTTGTTGTTCCTCAAGGGACGCAACCTTTTACTAAGAGTAAGGTTAGTTATGTTGTATAACTATCAGGGGCTGCATCTATTCCGGTTGAGGGAAACATACGTTGATGCTTAAACATTCATACCTGCGGCATTCTCGTAACCGTAATCGGCTTTTTACATTTGGCCCATGCCTCTCGCCTGGTCCTTGGTGATGTATCCGTGGGCCCCAAAGCCAGAATGACATAAAGAACGTACAGACCCTCCTTATGGAATCGGTCAAAGGGGACTTCGAATTCCTCTACCGGGGATGCTAGACGCACCGTCATGAAATGGGAGGTTGTGCCCTTGGGAGACTGCGCGACGGAGTACACGCCTCCCATATCATGTCTTCCAACCTTCCTGCATACCTCAAAGCGGTCAGAACCAACTGCATGGAATACTTTCACATGGATCTGGATCTCCACTGGATACCATGACTTTGCATCTTCCAGGCTCCGAACCCTGACAATCATTGGCTTTTGGAGTAGGTCATTTTCACGAATCTTCTCTGGGGGCTCGACGACAAACTCGAGCCTATAGGCCGTGCCATGGTGGGCAGGGTCAAGTTCGTGTTCTCTGAAAATAGACGTTGGTATGGTATTTTCTATTTCAGGGCGATACAGCATTCTTTTAGGTATTTTCGGCTCCGGAAATTCAAATAGCAGCACCATGGCTGATAGATTGATTTTGGGCGGGTACGGGCTTGGATCATTAGATACGGGCTTTGAAATTGATGTTAGAATTATAATAGTGGATAGAAAAGTAAGTTTAGAAAAATGGGCAGCATACATACATACCTCAGATCCGTCATCGAGAGGTCAACTGAAGGCAGAAATTAAATCAATAGCGAAATGAACGGACGGTGGGTAAAGAAGACCTCCAAACGGCACGGATTCCACGGCTCGTACTTATCCTCCCAACGAAGCTCAGACAGGGTCAATCTGGGCAGGTGAGTTGAGATTTATTTGGCCTTCCAGGACCCCCGGAACAATCAAAGAGGCAAGAAATGATACGTTTCAACAGAAGCTATAGATTCCATGGCAACGATAGGCAAAGCGCAAACGAGTGAGTGTCAAGAGGAAGCTATAATAGCATGATTCCGCCCGATGGATAGGTGGAGGGCCCACCGATTAACATTGTGCTAACCTCAAGAGCATTGTGGCCCTGGAGAGAAATCCAGAAACTCCGGAAAAATACTTGGAGAGAAAATCTCTCAAGGTGGAAATGTCAACCGCCCCATAGATATATGAAACCATCTGGTGAATGATTCCCCATCTTGCAAGAAGAAAGCAAGAGTAGAGCTGCACTTGCATGAACAATGAACAATCAAGACATAACAAATGTTTTTCATTGCGCATAGCAGTTGTGCTTTCTTCAATCTTCAAAGATTCATCACAGTGATGAACCTGAAGGGAAGGACTCAGCCTCTCATATTGTTTCTCATGTGTGGTGTGTGGAATGAGCTAAGAGATAGAGAGTTGATGATCGCAATGGTTATATTGAGAATATATATATATATATAT
>QGQJ01001669.1:0-11169 GCA_003206725.1 Blastomyces emzantsi
GTGGGCTCCGGCTTTGGTGGAGGGGGAGCGGCCTTTTCTTCTTGCTTCGGTGGTGATGGTGGTGGGGAGGGAGCAGCTTCTGATTTAGCTTCTGGTTTTTCTTCTTTGGGTTTTTCAGGAGCGGCTCCGCCGGTCTCCAGCTTCACGAGATCCTGACCAACAATAACGGTGTCCTCCTCGTTGGCAAGGAACTCTTTGATTGTGCCGGCCTCTGGGGCGTTGACAGTGATATCGATCTGCAACGGGCATGCGTGTGAGCAAGTAGTAATTTATATTTACAAAAAATAAAATCTTGATAAAATGGCAGCAAATATTCACCTTGTCTGTTTCGATAGTTGCAAGTTCCTCGTCTCGTTCAACATACTCGCCGATCTCTACACTATGCGTCAGCAGGACTCCATCAATTGGCAAGACATATAGCGGAGAACGCCCGAGAAAGGTAATATAGATCTCACTTTTTGAAAACTGTTTTAATGTTCCTTCCGATATCGACTCGGCCATCTGCGGTACCTTGACAATCGAATCCGCTGTCAAGTTCGTTAGAAACGTCGCGACGCAAAATAAAAATTTGACAGTGGGGGTCGGGTATAACAACCATAAGTTCGTCGCTGAGTGCCCATAAACAGCGGAGTTTTCGAGAGCGCAATGGTTTGTCTACGCAATAAATGGTTTATTAGAATCAAGAACTTGCGACGCGGCATTGGAGGACAAAGCGTAATAGAGTTGGGATATATACCTCAATGGAACATGCGAGCTCAGCACGGTGGTCTGTGTAGTTCTCAGACAGCCATTGGATTGCGACACCCGGCTGAGAGAGGACGCAGCCCTGCAAGGGATTGAGCCGGTACAAGCATTTCGAGAAACGAGTAGCACATTTTTTGACATTTGTCGCGGGAGTTGTAGCCGTGGAGCCATGGTGATTGCGCGCTATAGAAGGGTAAACCTGACGCAAAGGCTGGGGATTAGAATAGAGAGGGTTACAATTGAACAAATACAGGGGGGGGAATGACAGAAAGATAAAATAGAAGAGTATTTAATATCAGCAAGGAGTGCGTGGATGCACACGGAGAGAGCGTGACAATGAAGCAGGCTTCTTTGTTCTTGTTCTTCTTCTTCTTCTCGAAGTTGTTGTAGTAATAGTTGAGTTAGCTGAAACCGGATTCGGGGAGGGATTGGATGCGGAACAGGAACATCTTCTCTCCCGCTTCTGCCGGGCCCCCAGCATCACAACCACCGACTGCTAACACCGTCTACAGGCAAATATCGCCCTGTTATCCACCGCTTTACCCGGCTCCCAATTGGCGCAGCTCCAATAGGTATCCATACTGACGCTGTCTTGCCACTCAGCTGCGAGTATTTTAATAATCAATCAATTATCTCCTGGGTTGGGGCACACAATTCTTCATCCGCCACCATGACGCCCAACCCAACAGCATTGTAAGCTGCTCGCAGAAATTACACCAGACTACAATTGCACTTCATGTTGATTGTACATATACTAATCGCATTTGTTTCCTCTTTCTGAACAGGTCTCTCTACCGACGGTCCCTCAAACTCGCCCTCGATTGGGCCGTCCATCGCCACCTATGGCGTGGCCAGGCTGTGTATATCCGTTCGCTCTTCGACGCAAATAGGGATGTGCGGGAACCTCGACAACAAAAGGTATGAGCTATACTGTTCCGCCAGAATTGATATATTAATATATCTATATCTATATATACTATGTGGGCGGGGAGCTATGATTGACGTATTCGTTAGATTTTATTCCGCGAGACTGAGAAGTTGCTCGAGGAGTGGAAACACCCCGATCCTTACAGAGCCCCGAGTGCCCCAGGCGGTATGTTTCCCTCCCCTTCCTTTTTGATGGAGGGATCAATCGCGTTGCACGGTTTTATTTTCTAATGACTCGCTAACGTTTTGGTGGGTAGGGAGCAAATACGAGCGGAATATGGAAACACCTATCCTACCATGTACGTGGGAAAATCCTATTCCTCTTCCCACCTTACACACGTGTATATATATATATCTAGTATAGAGTTGAGCCATACTAACTAATGTCTGACATCTAGTGGGCAAAGCACAACACGAGGTAATGGAGGAAGAGGAACAGAGAAACCTCGAGACCGCAAGGATCAACCAGGCGAGAGCGCAAAGGCAGAAAGAGGACGAGCAAGAAGCGATCAGATTCGAGAAGGCGCAGAACTTTCGGTGATTTCGCATGTGTGTGCGTATACGTGTGCAGCCCAGGGCGGAGTGCTCTGCTATGTTCTATTATTTATAGAGAGAGAAAAAAGAAAGAGACGTCTCAATACAAGCCCTTTTTATGTATATAACTAAAATATTTCTTTTGGCTTCGTTTTATTTAATTGGAGGTATTTTTCGGTTACTGGTTGTTGTCGTTTGAAACCGGTGCATACCAATGAGTGCTAATTCGGACTATCCCTTGATTGAACTGCAAGAAAAAAAATCCATGCGCGAATGAGAATCTCCTTTTTAATGGCATAGCCCATTCTAGCCCGTAGAGTTGCAACTTATCAAATGGCTTTTTCTTTGTTCAAATAAAAATGTGAAACAGCATCGCAAATACACCCTTAGTCAAGGTGAGTCGATTGGTAAACCCCGCACGTTCGCGTTGCGTTGAATCGGGATTTTCCATCAGAAATCGTGATTCGCATTGTTGCGAGATAAACAAGAGACTAGATTGGTTTCTCGACGCGCCTCAGCGGATATCGAGAAGTGAGAGAAGCGTGACTTCCCAAACCAGAATTGTCATAGAAATAAATGCAAGGTAATAATTTCTATTATAAGGAAGAGAAAAATAGAACAAGCATTGAAAGAATAATAGGTATTGAATTCTGATGACTCGAGCTATAAAAAGCGCAAGATCACCAGCACACGTCGAAATATGCTTTCACGGGCGATACACCGATTTAAAGATCGCCCACCCGCACCGATTTGTCGTCCGAGACGTAATGTACACCATTAAAAGCAAAAGTAAACAGCAACCATAAAAAAAAAACTTTGCCCAACCAGAATCCCATGATCACATCAGAAAACCCAGACTGCGCCGAAGAACAAAGAAGAGCAAATAGAAAATTCGAGAGGCATAAGGAAAACAAAAAACAAAAACAGCTTAAAGTTCAAGGCTGGAGCTGGGGTTCTTTGCGCCCTTGCTGGACTTCTTGGGAAGGAGGTTGAGGTGGATGTTGGGCAGAACACCACCCTGGGCGATAGTGACGTGGCCGAGAAGTTTGTTCAATTCTTCATCGTTGCGGATGGCGAGCTGGAGATGGCGAGGGATGATACGAGTCTTTTTGTTGTCACGGGCGGCATTGCCAGCCAACTCGAGGATTTCAGCAGCCAGGTACTCAAGGACAGCAGCAAGATATACGGGAGCGCCTATTATTAAAAACGCGTTAATATCAAAACGTCACATCAAAATAAGAGATAATAAATAGCAGAAGGCCAAGTGGGAGTGGACTAACCAGCACCAACGCGCTGAGCGTAGTTTCCTTTGCGCAACAGACGGTGGACACGACCGACTGGGAAAGCGAGACCGGCCTTGGAAGAGCGACTATCGAAGAGAAGAAGAAAACAAGTTAGACGGAATTCAATCGAGTAAGGATGATGTGTACAGCACATCTCGTATCACATCACACGCAAAGGGCTAGAAAATCACGTACGATTGCGAGGTCTTGCCGCCGCTGGCCTTTCCTCCAGATTTGCCTCCAGTCATTTTGGATGATAAGGTTGGTTTTTGGTTTGGGGTTGGAAGATAGAGAGATGGAGTGATTGGTGTGAAGAAGAAGAGTAGCAAGCGGTAGCAGTGGATATGAGCGAGGTAGAATGGAAGCTGAACGATGGAGCAGAAACAAGAACAGGAGAGAGAAGAGAGCAAAAGCAGCGCAAAGAGGGACGGGACGCCGGTTTATAAGAAAACGCGGAGGCGGCTCTTGTTGGGCGGCGTCGCAGCCCAGATCACGCAGCGGGTCACGGGATCCTCGCTTAGCTGAGCTGGATCAGGCAGATCAGACCAATCACAGGCTACCATTTGCTGTGTCAGCTTGTTGTGGCCTGCTGCCCGATCCGGTAAGTCTGGTAGGCCGCGCTGTTACCGAACCGTACAGTCCAGTATTGGCCCCTCCCCATACAAACCACACCCACCGCGCCCTCTAATCATACGGATCATACGGGCCTGTTACCGTATCGAAATTCTGCTTCCTTCACACACCTCAGATCACGCTGGCCCGGCTGGCGCTGCTGGCTGCTGCTATAAGTACTCGCCCCCCCGCCTGCTCCTCGTCGCGACTCTTGTCTCTTCTTCTTCCTCTCCATCTTCCACTGCTTCACGTCTACACAACCTCCCTCCACCACACGTCGATTACACACGACAACTACTTTTTCAACCGTCTTTTAAATTTTTAAATTTATTTTTTTCAGAAAAACCCTCTAAATCACAATGGCACCAAAGGCCGCCGAGAAAAAGCCCTCCACTGGAGGCAAGGCCCCTGCTGGAGGCAAAGCTCCTGCTGAGAAGAAGGAAGCTGGCAAGAAGACTGCCGCCGCCGCCGGTGGTGAGAAGAAGAAGCGATCAAAGACCAGAAAAGAAACCTACTCCTCCTACATCTACAAAGGTATGTTGTTTTTTTCTCCTTTTTGTCTCTCCGTCCATCCATATATCCATCGAAATCCCGTCATCCATGACGCGATGACAACGCATTCTAACGTGTCTTTTTTGTTTCTTTTAGTCCTCAAGCAAGTCCACCCTGATACTGGTATTTCAAACCGTGCCATGTCCATCCTTAACTCCTTCGTCAATGGTAAGTCGCGATAAATCCCCATCGTATTCACATATCATCCACTAATCATCGTCTAAAAACAATAGACATCTTCGAGCGCGTTGCCACCGAAGCCTCCAAGCTTGCTGCCTATAACAAGAAATCCACCATCTCTTCTCGAGAAATTCAGACTTCGTAAGCTTATCTGTTCCATCCATATACTTGCCTTCCAGTCGCGTCGCGTTACTAACATATTTCATTTTACAGCGTGAGACTCATCCTCCCAGGTGAACTGGCCAAGCACGCCGTGTCGGAAGGCACAAAGGCCGTCACCAAGTACTCTTCATCTGCCAAATAAACGATTTTGTTTTTGTTTTGTTGCTTTCTCTTCTATTATATGGTCTCTTTTTTTTCCTTTTTAATTCCTCATGGTCGAACGTCTTTTCTCTCTCTGCGGCTCAGTGAGGTGGCTACGGGTGTTTAGTGGGTTTTCTCTTGTTTTTCTCTAACGCTTCATGGGACGGTTTTGATTTTGTTATTTTCCTGTTATCAATTATTTTTTATTTTTTTTTTTCACTTTGCAACATTCCACATGTCTATGGGTTGCAATTCGTATCGGTTTGATGGAATGTACAATAAATTACTGGAATATGGAAGGCAGTCCGGCATGGGGTCACTTGTTACTGGTCACTGGTCACTGGCCGCTCCTTGATTAAGGCAAGAAAATTCATTTGCTTTTATTGTGCAAATTCTCTTTCCCGGCCTTTGTCCTTTTCGCATTAAAGATCTCAAATACGGATACCAGATGGAAGGCTTGAAGCCTTTTTCATCCTTCGTCTTCACATGTGGAAGATGGACGATGGTTTCGATTGTTTTTGAAATAAAGAGACGTGTTTCTATCCATACGCTACGAACGAAAGTGATGATATTTACAGCCTATGCGTGTCATGGCATCAAAATGACAAGAAAATCAAAGACACCCAGAAAGGCGAGAAAGCTTGGAAAACCATTTAACCAACCAACCAGCAGAAAAGAAATAATTTGCGCGTTACTTTGATATATGCAAAAAGCTAGAGCTATCCCCAGCATCGTCGCGGATGCCTCGCCCATCACCGTCAACGCGTTCATCGCAATCGTCACAATCATCATCATCGTTGTCATCGTCATCATATTCATCCAACGCCTCCACCTCATCAACCGCCCCTTCCCTCTCCGACCCGTGCCCACCAAACGGTGACCTCTCCTTATCAAAAACATGAATGATCGCTTTCCCATTCCCAGTCAGCGCACCACCGCGCACGTTCCGCTTCCAGTTGCTCCAGTCATCCTCGTCTCGTATCAGGAAGCCAATTAGCATACTAGGATCCATGTCCTTGATGTGCAACCGCCGCAGCCGGCGCGTGTGGTAGGTGTTTAGTTCTTCGTCGGTGAACTGTTGGTCCCCGGGGGCGTGGTAGGGGAGGGCAGGGCGGGTGTGGTGCGGGTCCAGGTAGAAGAAGTGGGAGCCTTGAGCGCCGATGAAGTAATGGGAGGAGGAGGGGCGGCCGCTGGAGTTTTGGATTTGCTTTTGTTAGCACACCGTCGTGGTTTTTTTAATGTCTTGAAAGTTTGGATATTGGATAGCGTTTAACAAACTTACCCTGCTATCCCTACGGACTGTGGGTATTTCAATACGGCCTTGAGCGCTTCCCAGTATACGGGCGTGACGCGGTCGATGCCCAGTCTAATTCCGAGGAGGATTAAGGTGGGGTGGATATCTGTGCTTGTGTCTGTGCCGCCTCCGCTGGCTATTGCCCGGAATCGATCTTCGTAGACGTCTGAGCCGTCACTGGTGACGTAGACGTTTAGACCGGCATGTTTGCATTCGCTCGATAGTGCTCTGCGGGTTGCACTTTAGTAAGTAGATTTATAAGGGAAGCGGGCGGATGGGTGGGTGACACCTACTGGATGCATCTTGCTGTGGCAGACGGGCCAAACCATTCCCCAGGGTATTTTCCGCACGCAGAAGCTCCATGCTCCACAAACCTGTGTATTGAGAAGGGGGCTTTCGGGTCGTCGGCAAATAGCGAGAGTAGATTGCTTTCTTCCTTTACTTTGGTTCCCCGTCTCCAATCTGCAGGATTTTGTCTCCCTTTTAGCTTTCGTTCATGCAGTAAACGGGAATAAAACGTAGTGAGGCTCTTGCCGGATAAAACATACCTCGACCTAAGAATAATATCGCCAGCGCATTTGCAAGCAAGCTCTGCCCTGACCGAATCATACAACCCCATCCTGTATCCGTTGTGAACCCCTGCGAATCAACCAGTTGACTTCTGAGGCGAACGCCCAGGGTCATGGCCGACGCAGCGTTGGGGTCACTGGACTTCGGGATCAGCGGGAAGCTGGACCGATACGTGAGCCATACCTTCGATTCAAAATCATCCAGGAAGGCCGCTGGCCAGTCCTGGTGTCCTTGTTGTCCCGGTGGGTTTGCTGTGGTGGATCCATGATGGTTTGCGAAAAGCGGCAGCTGTCTATTTGGGCTGGAACCGTTATCTGATGATGTCGTTGCTGTTGCATCTGTTGTCTGGTCTGAATCATTTCTATGTTCATCCCGCGTCTTGTTATCATCCTCCTGGATTTGTGGTGATTGTGGTTGCGGGGAAATCAGTGGCTGATAAACCCGCCCCAGGCACCAGATGGGGGAACTGGGTTCATCGTCATTCTTAGGTTCAGGATCCCAGAAGTATTGCACGATTCTCTTGTACTTTCCGATATCAACGTTATTCATGACGGCTGAGGGTTTAGATTATATTAATACCCCATGGACGTTGGCGTTAACCGACGGGGTAGGGTCGGTCAGTATCAGCGGTGGTGTTGGTGTAGGGTTGGTTGTACGCAAGCACCTGACGGGAGATCTGTATATATATATATATGTATATATGTAAATGGACTTGATGCGACAAAGACGTCATTCAATACGAAATGGCCAAGACCTATAATTACAAACAACGAAAAGCAATGGAAAAGTCAAACTCAATAGAAGTAAAATGCAGCTCATGCAAAAAAGAAAGTAGCTAACAACAATCCTTTACACGGACCTGGTGCAAGTATTTAGAAATCGTTGTTTGTTTGGGTTCTGGCAGCCTGGCATGGAGTCATACATAGCTTCGAGCTGGGCGAAAACTGTATGTGGGGAACATCGAGACGCAAGAAAGAGAAACACACCACCATGACGATGGATGGAGATAAATCTATCTAAGGATCTAGTTAGAATCAAGACATCTGTACACATAGATATACTCTGTATAAAGTAATTAATTACATGCTGGCAAACAAATACTTGTTGTCTCCCTCGTAGTTAGTTATCGATTTTCGACGGGACGTGCTTATCTAAGAGGCTTGTTTGCAGTGTTTGCTTGTTGCTGAATCACCGAGATTTATTTCAGTCATCCCGCCGCGGTCGAGAGGGAGAAGATGGGACAACGGCTGCAGCGTCAACAAAACAGACAAGAACAATATCACCACTCCTTACCGTGGTCGTGTAGTACTCCCTTGTTTCTGGTGACCTCCATGGCCAGGCCAAAAAAGACAAAGGGCAGAGGCGGAGGAGGTTACAGACCTGGCTCCCCAACCTTTGTTGTGGCGACACGCCAGTCCCCGGCGCATCAACGCGAGTTCAACCATGCCAACAATACCGTCCCCTACATGGGCTTCAGTAAGCTCTTTACTCCGTGCTACAGGTGTCCCGCTATCTAACTATCCCGCTGACTGTTTTATTTTGTTCCCCCAACGAAAGAACAAAATGAAGTGCAGCTTACTATGGCCCAGGAGGCCCGCAATACTGAGCGCTACACTACCCACAGAAGCAATCTCAAACTACGATACAATGAAATAAGATTTGTCAGTGCTGGCGATTTGGCACAGGAGAGCCTCGAGGTTCCGAACGACAGGAATGCGAATAATGCCCCGAACGGCACTCCAGCCAATTCAGACCCATCGACTTTGGTGGACAAGAAGGACGTGGAAGGAGAATGTCAAAAGTGGTTGAATGGTACAGCGGAAGCAGAAGCGGACGAAGCCAGAGCAGAGGAGAAGAAAGAAGAAGCAGAAGAAGAAGAAGAAGAAGAAGAAGAAGAAGAAGGGGGAAAAGTTGAATCAATGCCGAGCGCTCAGGATATATTTTTCATAGATCGCAAGGGAGAGGATCCTCCGGAGAGTATGCGAACCGAAAACCACACTATAGAGCTTAACATGCGCCTAGCCCCTCATCCAGATTCCAGTGAAGATGAGGTAGTTTTCAGAGGGAGGGGAAGACGATCACCACAGTCTCCAGCCCACCGGAACCAAACGCTCAGTCCCAACCGTGAGCTTGGGCCCTCCATCCGGGAAGATTTATTTATCCCGGCAGACTGTGATGGTGATGGTGATGGCGATAGCGATCATGATAAGGACATCATTATTTCACGCCCTGCGTTTGTGTCCGATAACGAATCGGAACCGGCAATAATCTATACCGAGCCAGCCCTGGATGATCTAACGAACCCGCTCGAATACCCGCTCGAATATATTAGCCTAAAGGGGAAGGAGAAACGTTCTCGCACACGGAAACACAGAAGGCCAAGCCTGCACTGGGATTCTGATGATTCGGAGATCCTGGCTGATTATATCGCAAATATGATGGATGATAGCACGAGTGACGAAGAAGAAGATGAGGATGCAGATGCTGGGGTAGGTCGCGCTCAAGCTCAGAATCGAAAACAAATAGGCCATTTCAGCACAAAGTCATGGAGCTCTGCGGACCTTGAAGACCTGAATGACCTTAGCTCCTCTGATGAACTTCCCGAGGAAATTGGACGCATCTTTTCTATGAGAGAAAGAGGCGAAAGTATTCAGTATTTGCTTACCGGCAAGGACCAGAGCACCGACGAAGCCCGTTGGGTTCGAAAGGAGCTTCTTACAATGCCTAGTGCGTCCGAATTGATTCAACGGTTCGAAGAAAATGTCGCATTGATTGCATCACAGCGGGAGGCAGCATCTGAATCCTCTTCTGACCTTGACGAGGAGGATGAAGATGAAGAGGATGAGATTGACCGAGATTTAGACGACGGTATGAAACAGGATTTGACGGATGAGCAGATGGCTCGGCTACTTCAAACCCAGGACACTCTTGGGTTGGGCACTGATGACATCCTACTTTTCAATGGAGATGGCGGCTTTGATAGCCTCGAAAGTTTCTCCCGATCAAAGTTTCCATACAAGTCATCCCAACCGAAAAAGCGACGAAACCGAAACGGGAATTTCCCTTCCGCCTCAGCTTTTGCAGATGCCCTAGATCAAGATCCATATGGTGGCTTCGATGTTATGGACTTCGACCGTCCAAGTCTAAGGAAGAGACCAAAGGGCCGCCGTCATGCACAGCAATACGACTTCGACTTGTCTGATAGTGATTTGGCGCATGAGCTGCAGGTGTCCTGGGAAAACGACCGAAACAAGAAGAAAGCCAAGAAGCAGGAGCGCGAGGAATTAAGGGCACAGGGACTATTGGGAACCAAGCCTGGAAAGATAAATATGAAGGCGAAGTATACGGAAGGCATGAGTATTGATGACGTTAAGCTGGAAATACGGGCCTTCCTGGCATCGTCTTCCCAAAGGTATGATACCTCTCTAGTTTCTAGTCGTCCTTCTAACCGAAAATTACTAACGGCCGCAAACCAAACAGCCTCTCGCTGCCCCCGATGGACAAGCGAAACCGCAAACTCGTGCACGAGATAGCAAACATCCTCTCCCTCAAATCACTATCACGCGGTAGCGGCACCTCGCGCTTCCCAATCCTCACCAAGACATCCCGCACACCCACCTTGGAGGGCCAAGCAGCTGTCCACCAGGTCGATAGAATCTTCTCCAGCGGCCGCTTTATGCGGAGGATGGATAAATCCCAACGAGGTGGCCCTAAGCCCGTGGCCAAGTCCCGTGGCGGCGGTGTGAAAGGCGTTTCGTATGTGGATGGCGATGTTGTCGGGGCGTCTGCGCCGGAGATCGGGGCAGAGAATAAAGGCCGTGCGATGTTGGAGAAGATGGGGTGGAGCACTGGGACGGCGTTGGGGGCTGCTAATAACAAGGGGATTTTACACCCTGTTGTGCATGTGGTTAAGAATTCAAAGGCTGGGTTGGGCTAAAGTGGTCGTGATTTTTCATGTGGTCTTTTTTCTTGGGCTTTTCTTTTCTTTCTTCTCTCTTGTTTATGTTGGCATGTTTAGTCTGGTGTTCAGGAGCCTACAGCATATCATAGACGAAATTTGCGATTATGACATTGGGCGAACGGGCATATGGGAGTGAGAACAAAACCGGTATGACTCGGGTAAATCGTTTACTTTCTAAGATACCTCTATATACTTATTCATAGACTCAA
>QGQJ01001671.1:0-11016 GCA_003206725.1 Blastomyces emzantsi
TAAGATAATATATTAATTAAATCAAAAGAATAACTTTATATATAATTACTTAAGTAGTGATAGTAACAGTAATCTTACAGTTCTTTAATATCTTTCATCTTATCTACTTCTTCTTACTTAATTGCTTAATTATAAAAGATTCACTGATTTCTTGATGATATATATATGATTGATCAGTGAAAAGCTGAAAAACTATATGAGGCGGCCGCGGCGAAAAATTACACTGTGCCGATGACCCCACCACACTATCTGTGTATGAAACCAGCTTGTTTAAAGTTTTTTAAGACTGTATTCCAACTTCAGAACTGGTACGGTTTCTCAAATTTAAGTGGAGCCAACGCCAAATGAAGCTCAGTAATTCCGACTCTTCTGCCAGAAGTGAGAAACAAGCCTGGCGCTAACTGGCATTAGGCGTCTAGCTCCTAATAAATTAACCTCAAATGTTTTGGGGGTTCGACGAGCTGGTATGGAGCAGGTTTATCATGGAAATTCAAATGTGCACAGGCTATTTATCCTCACCTGTTCATGTAGGGCTATCAAAAGCTTTGTCTTGAACACTAGATAATACTCTCAAAAGTTTCATAACAATCTTAAGAGCCTTTCCAGTGATGCCACTTTATGAAAGATTACTTCTTAGCCCTTGTGGGTGGTGATGAGCTTAGAGCATGTGGAGTGAATCTAAGTGGTAACTCTTGGAAAGAGGAAAGTTGAGTAACGAGAGCGGGCTGTCACTATATATCGTGGCAGGTACTGGAGGTTTTAAAGGCTCTTAAACAGGTGCAATGATTCCTTATATAAAATGTGTGTGTTCTCATCGGAGACTGGCATAGATATCTATTATCAAACGCCCGGAAACACATCCAGCAAAGACCTCATGAATGTATCAAGTATGGAGGCTTGATGTGCATCAGATTTACTCTTAAAGAAAGTTTCGCACGAGGGCCTCATGGTTACCCTCCAGGATGACGATTATAGGCTATGCAAACGTGTACGATGACATACCGGCGGTGTTACGACGTACAAGTGAGAGAGGGAATACAAGAAGCAGGTGGCAACAAATATTAATTGAAGGTCAACGAAGTCCGGAGGCATGCCAGAAGGCTACATGTCCTCCGTTCACATGTTCGATAACCAAAGTGCCAATAATTGAGCCTAGTCTACGGAATTAAGACGGCTATGAAAGTACGGGAGTGGAAACAGAGCTTCAATTTCATCCACTGCAACCGCCTTCACGGGCTTGCGACATTATCTAGACGAGATAGCAGACATCCATTTCTGTTCATCACTCCTATATATAGTCGAAGATATAATCGTCAGTAACCGTCGTACGCGAGTATATCAGGTAAAGAGAAGAATGGGATAGTGAAAAAGACATACATATCGAAATGCAGCAACATCCCCAGTACTGGAATGAGCTGCTTCTGATAATTCTTATCCTTCTGCTCCAGAAACTGTAGCAGAACATTCTTCAAATACACATAGTCAACCCCACCCACGCCGGGGCCCTTGGGGGTCGGGCTCCTATCCTGAGGATGCGGCGAAACGACCCCGCCACCACGGGGTTGCTGCATCCCAGAATCCAGCGATGACCGCGGCGATCGACCAGAACTAGTATTGCTCGAATCGAATCCACGCCGCTTGCTGGCTTGAAACGCTTTTACATCCTCTGTGAGCGCCTTGTTGGACTTACGTAATTTTTCTAGACGTTGGTTCGTTTCCTCGACGGAGCGGCGCAGCTCTGCCTTCTCCTTCTCCAATTCCCGTATCTGCCTTTCGCTCTCGTCGAGAGTGTCACGCAGTTGCGTCATCGCCGCCTGTACGTCGCCAAGATCCCGTTTCGATCGCTCCGTTTCGGCTTCCAGTTCTTCCCGTCGCCGTTTCCAATCCCTTCGTTCATGTTCTAGCTCTTCTTTATCCAGTTCCGCTCGCCGTAAGATGCGTTCCATATCGCGTGCCTTCGTTTTCAGTTCTTCGACCTCTCTCGCTCGTTTGCGTCCGACGAGCGTAGCCTCGTCTTCCGCCCGATCACGCTCTTCGATGGCGGCTTCTAATCGCTCTTTGAAGTCACGAACCTTGGCATCCGTCTTCATCTCAACGTCTGAGAGCAGCCGTCGCATTGTTTCGCCCTCTCGGGTGCGCTCTGAGAGCAGACGGTGAGCATCAGCGACTTCTTCCTCGAGGCTGTCGCAACGTTCGCGGGCTTCTTTAACCTGCATTGCCATCTCAGATGTTTGGTCGCGCATGCTGTTCATGAGGCTTTGTGCGCTGGCATGCTGTGCAGTTTTCAATTGGATTTCATCTCGTAAGCTTTCGATGTCTCTATTAAGCTGTTTCACGTGCTCCTCTACCTCTGCCAATCTCGTTTGTGATGATTTTAGCTCTTCCTGTGTGCTCGAGAGGCTTTTCATTGTCTTCTCGTTCGTCTCTAGAGCCTCCTGCTTTTTACCTTCGGAGTAGCGTAGATCAGATTGTGCAACTTCCAACGCTTGCTCTGCCTTAACACGGCTAATCGTTTCTTGCGTGACCTTTTGATTCAGGGCTTTGATTTCTGCTTCTTGTTCCCCAATCCTGCCTCTTAGGGTCTTCATTTCAGATCGAACGTCTTCATGACGCCTTTCTAAGCGTTTCAGGTCATTGGTTTTGGTCTTCAGCTCCTCCTTTGACGTTCTAAGTTCGGCTGATTCGGCGCGCAGATTCCTCAATTCCGGTTGAACTTTCTGAAGCGCTTCTCTCAGGTCCGTCAAATCCTTGAACCGCGATGCAGCGAGCTGTTGAGCAGCGGAGAGGTCTGTTTGAAGTGCTGTAGCTTTTATCTTCAGCTCTTCAAATTCGGCGGCTAGATCTTTGTGCGCGCCCTCGGCTTGGGTAGAGCTTGAGGCGGCACTTGTTCGCAGTTCAATTAACTCTTTTTCTAGTTCCTCGATAGTCTCCTCAAGGGCCTTTTTTTCTGTCAGAAGTTCCTTGACCTTGTCCTTTGCCTCGACACAGCTCTGTCCAATGTCTCGTAGGTCATCACGTAAAGAATCAATCTCTTCTCGTAGATTCTCTTCACCCTTAAGCTTAGAATCTAATCGGCTTATGGCGGCTTCCTTCTCTACTAGTTGTGTTGTCAGCCCTTCTATTCTTTTCTCCAGTTCCGCAACAACGTTCGTAGTTTCGGGGGAAACGGAAGATTCCGTAGTTGAAGTGACTGCAGATTCAGGGGCTTCCTCTGCTGCTCCTTTTCCACCCTTCTTCTTCTTTTTGTTTCTCTTTTTCCCACCACCAGTAGCAGGGGCATTTTGAGCAACAACGCTAGGTTGATCATTGATCGTGACTAGACTCTTGCGGAGATCGTCGAAATTGGCAGCTTGTCCATCCGATATACGTTTCTTAGCAGTCTGCCATGTTTGATTATCCTTGAATCCGTTGTCAACAAAACTAACAATCCGTTGGGTATCCTTCACCTCGGCGTCTTTAGAAGAAACCTCGGCCTTCAAAGATGATATGGTAGATTCGGCATCTTTCAACTGCACCTTCAAGGTTGCAACGATGCTCTGTAGTATACTCAATCGTTTTTCACCAGAGGCCTTTTGCTGTTCTGTCGCGGCTACGTCTGCATTTTGGTCATCTTTCTCATGGCTAGCCAGGCTCAATTCCCTCGACTTTTCATCCAACTGGGTCTTCAAGTTTTCCATGGCGGCACTTGATTTCCCCACATCCGTCTCAGCCACCGAAAGTTTAGCCTTGAGATTAGAAATCTGTTCTTCCAACATTTTCCGCTGATTCTCTAGATTCCAGTCGAATCGATCCTTTGCTTCTCTCAGTGTAGTCAGTTCCCGGGTAGCCGATTCCAAGCTCTGTGCCATGCCCGCCGTCGATTCACGCGCAACGGACAAATCTCCTTTTAGTGTTTTCACCTCCGATTTCAGCACCTCAACCTCTTCTTGTCTCTTTTCCAGTTCCGATTCTAAACGGGGTATCTCGTTATCAAAGGAGAAGAATTCTTCATTCTCTTCCACAAGAGGAGGTGATGTGACTGCCTTCGCTCTTGGCGAAAATAACGATATTCCAGGAATAGATGCGATCGAAAGGGTTGGGGATTTCTGTGAGTTTTCCAAGGAACTGCCTTCTGCGGATGCAGATGTCGTTTCGATTGTGGGTACAGTCTTTCCATTTACCCCTTCGCCGTGCGTAGAGCCTTTTCCATCGGAGGAAAAGCTCCGCTTCCTCAAGTTAGCCACCTCTTCTTGAGCATCACGAGCTGATTTCTCAGCTTCAATGACCTTTTTCTTATACTCATCCCTCTCAGTTGTGACCCTCTTTAGTTCCTCCAACACCATATCACCCTTCAGGTTGACTTGATTCAGGTACTCTGTCAAAGCTCGGGGGTCATTTATGGAGGTTAAAGGAGTATTCTCGCGCAGGGATGCTTCGAACGGTTCGATAGATACTACGAGGGCCTGCGCAATTCGGTAGGCCTTCAACAATTCTATGGATAACAATAAACATGTAAGTTTAGTTCAAGCAAGAATAGACAGGAAGCGTCTATACCGACCTTGATATCTCCCTTCTAGCTTGTCAAGCCTCCGTAATCTCACCCTCACATCAGTCGGAAGCTCCATCTGTGCAGTTTCCTCCGGTGTGGTGTTCGGGGGTCGTGCGGAATCTATTTCCCTTTGTTTCTTCCTCCCCTGAACCCCTTCCTGGTCCGCTGCAGTCCCAGCATTTGCGTCTCTCCCAGCTTCGGGCATTTGAACAGGAGTGCTGGTTCTAGTTGATGAATCATCGTCTCCTACAACGAAATCCACATCGAATTCAGCAGGATCAGGTGTTTTCGTGGAAACGCCGTTCTCTCGCTTTAGCCTTGCAGAGCGAGAAGCTACACGTGCGTGCGACTGGCGGATGTTCGAGTTGGATCGGGAAAGGGAACCGGGCTCTTGAGCTGCTTTCTGGCGGGCTTGCTCCTCTGCTATGCGAGAATCTATGGCGCCCTTAATCCGCTATTTTGTCGAACGTGGTCAGAACGGAGTGCTTGTCTGGGGTTTTCTGGGGATCATGGATAGTATACAAGGCTTACCTGGAACATTGCCGACGTAAACTGCAGGGCTTATCGATCAGCGGCCGGAGCGAGATGTGTTATACTTTATGCTCTGTATATTATTCAATTATTAGAAACCTTAGAAAAACAGATTAAGAGCTGAATCCTGAGGGCTCCCACAGTTCGTACGGCTGTTGAGGTTAACTAGTTAGGTCGGTCCAACATGTGGCTGAGTAAGCCTAGCTGCATAAATAGTTCACTAGCTCGCACTATTCTTGGCAGCGCCACCGTTTCCATGGGGGAATCAGGGGCAGAATTTAACTATCGCCAATTGATAACTATGACATATGATGCTGAATGGAGAAAGGGGGAGGGGAAAAAAAATCATTCGTAGGCTCGATTTCGGAGAAGCACTATGTACAATCCATGAAATAATGACAACAAATAATCATCTGTGGTAACATGAATTGAAAAACATAAATCACCACAAGTCATCAGCATGGCAAGTGCACAAGCGATCCAGGGGCGCAGACTCCGCAAACCTTGTCCCTCAAGCAGAACAAAATACGATGTGCTACATGTAATGTAAAATGAGCGGTAGATAATGGAAAATAGAAAAATATAGGAAATAGCAGAGAAAGAAAAAGAAATAGTAGGGCATATATAAACATGGCCTGCGAACAACAGGCTAGATGCTCTAAGTGTGAGAATTAACCCCAAGCAGACTACCATCGTCATACTTTGACAACCGGTCACATTCCCCAAAATTCAACCCTGAACCTCCGCCAAAATAGGGGGAATGTTAATATCAAACTCCTCCAGGTCATACGCCAGCCTCCCCATCAGGCATTTTGTCCGATTCAGCAACTCCTGTTCCGGCTTTGCCGTATGTCCCCGAATATTCGCTCCGTCGTGGGTTCGCAGGTGTTCCATGAACGTGTCCACATTCCCAAATATAGGCGCCGGTCCACGCTGCTCGGAACAGCAGTAGATGCATCCATAGCTACATGCTGACCCGTTAGTGGTCAGCGGCACTTTCTTGCAGTACGCGTGAGATTTAGCAAGGAATGCCCAGCGGTAGCGGATGCCTGTTCCCTGGTGCACTTGAACGCGCTGGTCAAATGAGCGGGATGGTTGGTCCAGGGGTGTTGTGCGCGAAAAACTGGGTGTGTGCATGCTTGTGGATGGGGGGTTCTCGGAGGAGAGGTTCATGGGGCCTTCAAAGTTACACTCCTTACAGCGCCAGAAGAGAACTTGCGAAAACATCCCTGCCGGCCGTTGGGCGGTTCGCATGGCCTTTCTTGTGCCGGTTTGCATTTTCCAGGCACCTTTGCAGAACCCGGCGTATTTGTTTTCTTCGCTGGGCAGGTACAGGGTGCCTGCGTCGTTTTCCGCGATGGACGCGCTTGTACCGGAAGACCCTGACATCGACGGTGGTCGCCGTCTCAATGCCGGCAAGAAGTTGGCTCTCGAGCTTGATATGGAAAGAGTGCGCGACAAATCTTCCGGTGTTGATGCTGAATGACGGTGTTTGAACCCCCACATATTCGATGGCGCGGTGGACGGCAGCGTCGTACGTTGGGTCTGCTGTATAATTCCGGGAGTATTGTTTGCCTCTTTGCTCTGCTGGTTATGCTCAGAGCCGTATTGCGAATGTCGAAGCTCCTGCTCGAACCCTGGCGGCCTTGCGTCGGTAGGCAAACCTCGGGGACTCAACGGTTGTGGAGCCGTTAAGCTCGGGCTATATAGAAGTTCACCACTAGTTTCCCTTATTGTCGGGATGGGGTATTGAGTCCCATTGTTTCTATTGTTGGAAACAGAGCCCCCGCTGCAACGATTCCGGTTTCCTTCCAGCTGCTCGCTATCATTGGTTGGTAGCTCGATGCCCCCCTTTGGCAAGTAGGGCAGTGAAAGTCGGTCAGCCAAGATGCCGGTTCCCCTTTCCGTAGTGGTTGGGCTGACGACATCACCTGCGGCAGACATATTCTCCGAGTCCACGGTCAGTGATAAGGAGGGTGCAGTCTGGCTCCTTGTATCTCCGGAGGATACGCTTTTGGCTACCGAAAGACGTGAAGATTCCGCGTCGGACAAGTCACCATATGCAGGCATTTCCACAGTTCCAGGAGCTGGGGGTGAAGGGATCGACACCTTAGATCTTGGAACGCTGGGGGCCAGACGTTGACCCAGCTGACTCAAGCAGATTATTGAGTCGACACGACTGCTGTCCGAAGACGCCTGCAAACTGCTATAGTCTAGATCGAAATTCTCCATCAATGCCCGCTGTAGGCCGACCAGGAGCGTCGCCTGTAGGCTGGACAAAATAAATCTCATATCTTCCTGTGCAATTTCGTCCCCGTACACATACTTTTGGCCAATGCGCTTGACGTCCAAGTCATATTGGCCCTGTACTATGGGAGGCCCAAGGGCAAGCGAGATTTCCAGGCTTGCTAGGGCATCTTCAGGTACAGGGCGGTTGTTGGCCCGCTTCATGCGCTCGACCAAATTTGTAGCATTCAGATAGGTAGACACAACTTAGTTGAGCTTGTCAGCACTAAAATAGATGGGGTAAATCGATCTACTCTTAGAGAATTCAAACAGCGATTAAAGATCGGGTGTGCAGCTGGGTGGGGAGGATAGGCGTGAAGCGTGTAGCACAAAGGAATGATGGAGAATGAAGATAAGCACTCCATACCTGCAGAAATGCAGTCCACTACCGGAGTCCGCTCGGGTCGCGACATTCTTTGTCGCACTGGTGCTTCTCCTTTGACAGCCTCCAACTGGCCAAACTGCGTCCACTGGTGCTTGTTGGGTAAGAGGGTGAGGGTAGCGAAGCGGGGTGTTTTCTAAGGAGCGCCGCTTGCAATACTCTTCTGGGAGAAATATACAGACTTATGAAAATGATGTCTATCTCAAGGCAGAGAGAAACGCAAAAGAGCAGTCAGCAGAACCAGGAGCAGACATGAAATCCCCAGGCGCTAGCACGGGGCTCAGCGAAGTCGTTGCGTGTAGGCAGTGCAAACGGGTTGCGGAAGCGGATTAAAATGCAACACAAGAATGCAGGAAGAAAATATCCAACTAAATTGAAGAACTCAAGAAGCCGAAAACTCGTAGGTGAAGGGCAACTTATTTTTGTTCTCCCTCTTGGGTTTAAAACCACAGGGACGCCAGGGGGGAGCGGGAAAGAGGTGGGGAAGTCAAGAGTTCCCATTCTGCAACTTATATAAGTTAGGCTACTAGCTATAGATCGCCGAGTTGGTCTGGTGAGTTCATTGTCAACTGAGCCCGGCCCTTGGCTGGATACGGGCTGTGGCGTGAGAGCTTCAACAAAAGACAGCCTTGTCCTGTTGTTCAAAGTTGGTCGTTGAGAAGTGAGTTCCCGCTGCCCAAGGCTGGCGTGGAGAGTTTTCAAGGTTCATGACGCTAGCTGGAGTAGTTAAATAAGTTAACTATTTAAGGAGACCATGGTGCGCAATCGATTTTCATTGACATTGCACAGAGCCATCATATCATGGTCAAGTCAGGCCTACAACGATATTATTGCATATCAGACTGAACCTTCGACGGTTCTCGGGATGGTCCCGCCGCTAAGTTAGTTACAACTTCATAATCTCCAAAGTAATTAAGTAATTCAATTTATTTTATCTTATTGATATCTTCTACCTCATCACATGCTGATTGATACCCACGATGCACTACCTACAGTAATAAAACTCTTGATTTGCAGAGTACAGTTTACTCCTTGAACTCTTTGATGCTGACAGTCGATTCCCAATACCTTTCTTCTTTGCAAAATTCCGTTGTTCATTTTCCACGGGCCTGGTATAGCTAGCTCTATGCATATGGGAGTTTAAAGGAGGCCATTCTCTGCCAGAAATGGCCTCGACTTTTTATTTTTCATGGCCTAATCATGTCTCAGATTAAAACAAAGAATTTAAAACAAAGAATCGAGTATTGTATCCCAGTGCCACTTTAACTTCAAAGTGGATAGATGCTGGAGTAACAGAATTAATCTGGTATCCGATTTCTCAGTGTTTTGAAAAAAAAATGAAAAAAATAAAAACAAAACAAAGTATGTAGATGGTATATTCCTTCTCACTTAAAGCCCCGGTATCAAAGGGACATCTATTTAGTTTCATAATATATTAAATAGATTACTTCTACTTACAATGGAACACCTCAGCTAATCAAATCATGATATCAAATTTTCAAGATAGCTTGAATAAACAGAATAAGTCGATTATAGTTGTACAGTACTCTATCTCAACCGGCAGAATTCAGTGAATCAATAGAAAAGAATATACAGCATTACTGATATGTAGGTGTAACGGTCAAATTAAACATTGCTCCATGACAGAATTAGTTGAGGACTTTCAGCAATATGCTACTACAAGGAATCAGGTTGAACATTGATCTTTCTTATGATGAGGAAGATGTTTAGATGAAAAATGATATCATCTTCACAGTGTTTTTGTTCTCTCACTGTGCATTCGACAGAGCGCAATGAGTAAAGGAAACCTCTTAGATCATGATAGCTCATGTGATATATCGATTGACCCCGTTTATAGAACAGAATGTTTGAACTAAACTTCCAATTCGATATTGACTCAGCATACTCCTACGGTTTTCACAGTTTTGATTCTTGTTTTGGTTGTTTCTCAATCTTGTCACTGAAGATCTGGACACACTGTCACTGTTCGTTGGATCCTCCCTCCTCTCAATGATCTGCAGTGAAATCTAATGCAGGATTCTGTATGCCGCACGTTTATGCAAATTATCAATAAGATCGGATCGGATCGTAGCCTCATTGATATCGGCATCGGCAGCTGAAGAACTGGAGATAATGGTATATTGATCCTCCATACTTAACACTTATATGTGGGGGGGTTCAGGTGGGCGATCGATCTAGGGGCGAGAGGAGTGATGGACCGATTGATGCACCAAAGGAACGTATGTACGTTACCAACGATAGTACCTAGCTGAGTATGTACACGTGAAGTTACATACGTCCTGACTTATGTGGGTTTGTATGTATTGTTGATAGATCTGCGCCCACTCAAAGTTTCTTCCAATAGCTAGAGCTGTGGTTTTCCGATGCTGGAAGGAGAGGAAAACGGTGGGAGGGCATAATTGTAGGCGTTTAACTAAGTCCAAAGGAAAAATCAAACCGAAATGTACAATCAAAGATAAATATCAAGCAGCAGATAATACGCTCAGAATTGGTATTTCAGTGGCCTGGGGTCGCACATACAGAGGATGACGAACGAGCCAAAGAGAGATGACCTAAATGCCGCTCCATGACCCATGATCCATGATCGAATCCCTAACCAGCCCAACAAAACACATCCATTAGCTAAGCCCACATTAACAATTACGCTCTCACGAAGCTCGCAGTGATTCATAAAACACACACGCCTTTCATCCACCTCATGAGCAAAGGTTAAGCAACCCCAACCGACAACGCCCGCAAGTACAGAAATTTAAGGTAAATAAGGTATGAGCGAGAAACGGGAAGCAAAAACCGATTTATAGAAACACATTCGTTGAATGGAACAGGATGGCAACTGATGAAACACGGTGAAAAGGGAAAGAAAATTATGCTGATGAAAGTCCGGAAAACTCCCTGTGAAAATGCACGGTTGAGTTTTTGGAAGGCGAGGAATCCTCCACTTTTCCCGTTTTAACGGGCCCGCGTTAAAACGATATGGAGGGGGGGAGGGGAGTGGGAGTGGGAGGATGACATGATTCTATACGTTGATGCACCGATAAGTGGGCAAAGAAAGATACAGCGACACAGAAGAAAGAAATAGAATACATCGTTCGGTTAAGGGATTGTAAGAGGTAATTGTTAGCATAATGGCAAGGGGAATGTAGTATCAAGGGAAAAAAAAAAAAAAAAAAAAAAACCAAAAAATAAAAAAAAAACAAAAAAAAAAAAAAAAAAAAAAAAAATAGAAAAAAAAAAAAAAAAACAAAAATAAAAAAAAAGAAAAAAATAA
>QGQJ01000168.1:0-11976 GCA_003206725.1 Blastomyces emzantsi
CGACGCGCTCTGACCTCCCACATACACATATGACAGATGATAGTGGCGTACTTTCCCATACTTGCCATATATTCCTTGCCTTATCATCAAACTGTGGTGTTGGTCGGCCAACGGAAGGCTCGGGATGCACAAGACATGCTTTATCGTGTCCAAATTCTTTCACCATGAGACTAAGGTTGGGTTTGGGCGGGGCTCTTTTTTGGGTTTGATCTGATTGGTGCGGAAATCAAGCGGAGGTATACACACTCGTTCGTCGTATTCCTTTTGGTTTGGGCAATTTGCAATTTGCAATGGGCAATTTGCTGGCAATTGAGGCAGTAGGCGCGTTTGTTTCGGCGACGTAGGTACTATCTATCTGTATCTCTCTTGCTAATCCGGGGGTTACTTAGAGATGGCCACCAATTAACATAAGAAACCGATATGGATACGCTTGCTTGCATATTCATCCGCAAGAGATTGCAGAGGTGGCTAAATACCCCGCATAGTATACACACCTAGATGTCAAACTTATCCATCAGAAGGTATAGAACTGTTCAACCATTGAACTCGGACAGCTCAAATCCGCGCATGTCCGAACCCACACCCAGCTCATTCGGGTGGATATGAGAGGCCAAAACCATCAGAAGAATCAGCCATCTCCACATCCTATTGTCGGCTAAATCTTCCCACAAGATATCCCTCTCATCCTGATCACGCGAGGCCTAATACCAGTATGGTAAGAGGGCATGCGTGGAAATGGGGACGGAACCGTATATTGCTCAGTACACGTCAACCAAAATACGGGCTTTTAGGGTAGGATAACCTGCTTAGAACCGGGAAAAGGAGAACGCGGGTGGAACATTAGACCACCAATCGTGAATCGAATAAGAGTTACTCCTACCTCCATGGCGGGGTTGTCCAGAGCAAAGGGTTAGAACCTTGTCTCTCCGAGCGGGAGCGGGAGGGCGGTGTTTGATCGTCCCGCATGCACGAGGCACGGGGCACGGCATCACATGAAAATGTGGTAGAACTAGAGCAACCACTTGCCAAGATATACAAATTTGTTGCAGTGTCGTCAATGGCGAACGGAGCACGCAATGAGTTGCCAAATACTCAAATCAAATGGCCTAGCACCATCGAGAGCGTAGAGAAGCATTACCAAGAAACACCTCAAGCATTCCATGCAGCCTAGCAACCAAATGGGCTATTCATCTCCTCTCACGGCGGGGCAAGGGCGGGAGACGAAGGATCCCTTTCAAACCATCAAAGTTTGCCTGCTTATAGCAATTTCATTTTGTGAGAAGGATGTACATAGCCCTTAAACCTAAGATACATAAATTGGGTGGTTTTCTAGGGGGCTGCAGCTCGCTTGAGATAAGTTTACTTTCCTATGGATAAATGTGGTGACTGTGACCTAGGGAAGTAATATCAGCACCTGCATCATGAATACGAATAACGGGAAGGAGGTCCAAAGAAGAGAAAATTTGGGGGGGGATCATACTCGAAAAGCCTTCCTTGGATATCAGCTTGGCTTGAAAGCGGTCATCCTCAGAATGCCCCATCCAGAAGATTAAAGTCAGTGCCATTAGTTCGCTTTCCAGGGCATAATCAGAGTAATTTTCTTGTTGTTTTGTGTATGAGCTCGAGTGACCTTGTATTATTATGCTTCAATCATTCTGATGGCGAATAATATCTGAAGCCTAATGATTTTGATATTGAAGGTGCTGATGTACAGGCTGGTGAGAAGCCAGCCTTCATGTTGATAAAAATGTCAGATGTCAGAGCATGTGTAAAAAGGGACAAAAAGGAGATATGTCGTCATCCTCTGGAGCAGTCAATGCAAGAAACTTCCTTAAGAATTTGATTCTGAAGTAGTTCTCATGAAGTTAGAAAACTCCCACTCACTGGAGAAAACCAAGTCTTCCCCTGGCATAGTAGTTCCCTTGTACTTCTGAACGGCGTGTAGAAGCTCAGGGGATATTGGGGGGGAAAATCATCTTCTCTCTAGTAGGGTCTCTAGAGTGCGATTCAAAATCCTGTGTCTTTCACAATCACTCAATGTAAAGTGAGACCGTTGAGCAGTAGAGGTACAGCCTTAGAAAGCTTAACCAAGAGGCAGCCAACTTTCTTCAGGTGATTGAAGGGGATCCTCTTCTGATTGCGTGACGGAGTAATCAGGAACGCTTGTTGTCCTTATAGCATTTTTTCTCTGCTATAAGTCAGGCAGAAACAGGAAACCGAGAAGTCTCCAAATCTCCAAAATAATGTAGCAGCAGCATCTGGCGACGGGAGTTCTTCAGGGAGTATGTCGACCACCTCCCGGTGACTATATCTGATTTTAGAAGTTAAAACCAGTTAAAAACAAGAATTTCAGCATAAAACTGCTAGCCAACACAATTCCACTGACGTCAACCTCAGACATCAAAATATAGTTGACTTATCACCTGAAAAGCCCAAATCTCTGATATCTTCGCTTCAGACCGAAATTGACACACGGCAGTCAAGCTTTCACTTTTTCCTGCCGGATAAACTCGAACTACAAACTTTTATGAGGTGGCGGACTAATTGTCCATACGGAACCTCAGAGTGAATCATAGCACTCCGATGGGCCTCAATGGGAGAAGCTTCTATAAAGACGTAGCAGAACCAGGCTGCAATGACTCTCCAAAAGGCCAAATAATGAACGGGAAGGTCTACCTATCCCTCGGTTTCCAGTGATTGGTGTTCCTCCTGAGGCTCAATCGTAGTATGATTCCCCGTTTCCGCGGTTCTGTGGCGGCTAAATGCATAGGTTCCGGAGTCAATATTGAACTTCATCGTCATGCAGTATACATTATGATCAGAGTGGTTGATACTGACATGATTTGTAAACGTGCTCTTTTTTATTAATTGACATGGTCGCCGTTAACTGTCGGCGGGCATGGCGCAGGGCTGAAAAAGCCGCTGCCGGCGTCAGTGACGTAGTTGATAGCGGTTGACACTTCCATCTGGATCCGGCAGTTTATTTTTATACGGCACCCGGGGGAGACAGATAATCCAGCTTTCGAAGTCCTTGAATTATCCCGAAATAGCTGTGCTTAGGAACGTATGATCATCCGCAAGAGAAAACGTTGCTGAGGAGACTGACGCCTGCTACTGTGAACGTTGGTCATCATTTGCACCAGCGCCGTGAATTCTCGCACACCCAATTCGCCGGATTTTCAGGTGGACGAACGACCAACCATCAACGCCCACCAGACGAAATAGGTTTCTGCCATGTCATAATTCAGCAATAATGGTTCATCTCCGTCTATCTTCCGAACTGCCATATTAAGCTCTGCGCCCTTGTATTGCACTTTATTTGCCCTACCCCGTCGATCCGAACGAGAGAGTATTCGAACCTGCCCCTCACCACTAGTACTAATGCGAGGGGATGCGACAATGTCGAGCGGAAACTCTACGGGAGCTGGCCTGGTGAACCTGGAGACGGAATTAACTTGCTCGGTAAGGATTAAATTCAAATTGAGCTCCTAGGGTGGCCTGCCAACCCAACACTCTCGACGATACGGCAGCCTGACTTACAGGACCAGATATGTACAGATATTCTCTATCAGCCGCTGACCCTACTCGACTGTCTCCATACCTTTTGTGGCTCCTGTTTGAAAGAATGGTTTTCATGGCAAGCATCACATCCACCTAGCTCCAGCAGAAATGCCAAAGTTACCTGCCCCTCTTGTCGAGCGGTCATCCGCGACACGAGACACGATGCCAAGGTGAATACGCTACTCGATTTGTTCTTGCAGTCCAACCCGCATAGGGCGAGGGGCGCTGGAGAGAAGAAGCAGTTGGAACAGAAATATAAACCTGGCGATACACTTATACCAACACGGCCGGTTAATTCCTCCCGCGTGTCCAACTCAGAAGGAGAAGACGAAGAAGATCGTAGATTGCTGGAGGAGGTTAGACAAATGAGTTTGGCAGATGTAGATCAAAGACGTGCCCGTGTGAGCTCTAGTTCTCGAACCTCGCAATCTCGCACTCGAGATCGAATTTCAGGGACTAGAGAAAGAGACCGCCAGGAAGAAGCTCAAAGACGAAGACGAAATGCGCGACGGGCTGCGAGTCAACAGCGAGCTTCTCCAGATCCGGCCACGCGTACAAGGCGAATTGAGCATCAGGCAAGCTTGCGATCGTTGTTAAGCACTTCGGATGGGGATTCTGCGATGGAAGAAGAAATTCTTCGACAGATTATAGACGAAGGGCTGTTGGATGGAATAGATTTGCAAAGTTTAGATCCGGCGCAGGAAGATGAGCTCAGTGAACGCATCGCCGAAGCGTATCGAAGGAGACACCTTCACCAGCCCATTTCTCGCCAAAATGCGCATGGTGACAGCGATAGCCGTTCGCGGGATCCTAGAAGCCGTCAACCCAGGTCAAATAGCGTCAACGAGCGCCCTCCGGTTTCACGACCACATTTGCTTGAAACACCAGCACCAAGGGCCGACCACTCAACCCGCCAGCAAAGGAGCTCCTCTGACCAGGGCGTGAGGCGTAGAGCGACTTCACCAACCCATAGACCGGCTGCGTCCTCATCGGACGCGCTCATACAGCCGGCAGTGAGGTCTTCTAGCGATTTATCCGGCCAACGACGCCCTTCCCAGCATCATTCAACTTCAGAGCCCTTCCGCCACCGAACGACATCATCACTCTCGTCGTCTAGACGGAGCGGCGAATCCGGACGGAGGGTTCGCCAGAGCGGCATACGAACTGCTGATCGGCAGCAGATATTTGGCTCCCCAACCTCAACAACCCCTACTACGACTACAAATGCTCAGACATTATCATCCAGTCCGCTCAGTCCCCTGTCCCAGCCTACTGCAGGCCCTCAACCGACCGAGCGTCTTCCGTCCGCTAGTCATCGCGATACGGGTATATCCTCATCCTCAAGGCCATCATCATCACGAAGTGACACAGCCATTCGTTCGAGCAGCGAATCACTTCTTCCAGAGCCGTCTATATCATGCAGTCGATGCGATAAACGGAACATTCAGTATGAGGTTTACAAGACCTGTACTCGATGTGATGATGGCAATTACAACTTGTGTTTACTTTGCTACCGAATGGGCCGCGGCTGCCTACATTGGTTTGGCTTCGGAGACAGTGCTCAGGTCCGATTTGAGAAGAAATATCCAACGGGAATTTCAGTTGTCCGGGAACCACCACATGTCTTGCAATCACGTAAATACCTGCGTCCACCGGGTGAAACAACGCAAAACCGGCCGAGTAGCTCCCGAAGACGAACAAAGGACGATCCTGCAAAACGGCTCCAAAACGGTATGTTTTGTGATATGTGCCAATCATTCTCCGATGACTGCTTTTGGATATGCAGCGAGTGCAACGAGGGAGAATGGGGCTTTTGTAATAGCTGTGTCAACCAAAGCAAATGCTGCACACATCCACTTCTACCCCTCGGTCGAGTCCGGGAAAGCGATATTGGCCCCGCTCATCCACCAAGCTCATCTCCCGTAATGCCTTCCAGCTATCTATTAGGATCTACTATCAAGGTCGGTAGTGATCGCTACCAGCCTCTTACCTTCTCTACAAAATGCAACAACTGCACCTATCCAATTCCACCCTCGACAAGCCGGTTTCACTGCCCAACATGCAATAATGGAGATTATGACCTTTGCACAAACTGCTACTTGAAACTCGGGGCGAACGGCAAAATCAGTAAAGAAAATGGACGAAACGGCTGGAGAAGGTGTCTACAGGGCCACCGAATGATTATCGTCGGCTTTGAAGATCACCCAGACGGCCAGAAACGAGTTATAGTCAAGGATATGGTGGGAGGCCATGCACTGAAAGACGATGTAGCGGGAGCGGCAGCGGCAGCAGCAGCAGTCACCGCAAGCGAAAACTCAAATTCAAGCAGTCCCACTTCAAATGCGCCAGTCCCGATCCCCGTTCGCCAGGATTCTGGAGACTGGACGTGGAAAGAAGAAACCACAGGCACCACCAGCATTTCGCACCGTCGACGATTTCCCCGAACACGCACAGCCTGGTCGAACTCATCACCAACCACACCGACCGATCCCACTACGAAAACCCACTTTGCCTCTCATTTCCCTCCATCAGGGGGTATTGGGCTGCGTCTCCTGGCGCACTGGTCATATTACCCTGACCCGGACGTGACGGATGAAATTATGTTTCCTCGCGGAGCGGAGATTACGGAGGCGGAGAACATCAACGATGACTGGATGTGGGGGTGTTATGCGGGACAGAAGGGCCTGTTTCCCGGTGGATATGTGGTTGGTATAGAAGAAGTCGGGGTAGATGGACAAGGCAGGGACTAGGCCTTGGGTAGATTTTGGTTCAGATAAGAAATGGTGTGCAATGCGATGTTGGTTTTCAGGCAGTCAAGGAAAGTTCGACAATCTGATATTTTTTCTTGAGTTCTTTTTTATATCTAATGACGACGATGGGTATGTGGTCAATGTTCGAGTGGATGGATACAATACTATGGCAATATTTATATGAAGAAGGAACACGATTGAATGATTGAGGTATATATTCTACGCTATATGCACATAATAATGCAGAATAATTCCGTCAGGACAGATGTTTTCAGAAAGATTACAGTACAGTAATAACTCAGATATGGAGATTACCGAGCTGTTCTCCATACTGAGGTTTTTTATTTTTTGCAGTAGTGTAAGGACCATCAGCGATGGAACGGCAATAGGGTTGTCGATCCATTTGTCACGTGAGCTGGTTTTCAGCCCCTGCTCCGATCCATCTCGCGTTTACCCCTTTTTATTTTTAATGCCTGTCATTTTTGTTTACACACAGTCAATCTCTGGCAGAACAACATGACGGGCTTTGGCAGTTGATATAACATATAAACCACCAATCCCATCCGTCGCTGGGTTTGCCACGTCTTGATATATCCGAACCTAGAAAACCTACGTCCTAACCTCCAACCCGTACCCACACAACTTCACAGCCGCGCATCCATCCACGCATCCATCCACGCATCCATCCTCCCACACCACGCGCGCAAAAATGTCCTCCTCCACACCCAACAACAAACAAGCCTTCCTCCTAGACCTCCCCACCGCACTCTCCCTCGCCGCGGCCCTCTCCCTCCTCCCCCTCGCCTCCCTCCTAACCTTCTTCCTCATCCCCTCCAAACGGCCCAAAACAGACCGCCTACTCTTCTTCTGGCACGCCTACGATGCCCTCACCCATCTCATAATCGAAGGCTCCTTCTTATACAATTGCTTCTTCGTCTCTACGGAAATCCCCGCCGTCACGGCCCAACATATCCCGGGTCCCCACTTCCTCAACCAGCCGCAACGCCTGTATGGAGCCGCGTACGGTACAGGCGCCACCTCACGTCTGTGGCAGGAGTATGGGAAGGCGGATAGCCGCTGGCTAGGCGCGGATCTGGGTGTGGTTGCGCTGGAGTTACTTACCGTGCTACTGGGCGGGCCAGCGGCGGTGTATATTTGCTATACGCTTTATAAGTCCTCCTCTACTTCCTCATCGTCGTCGGACGCGACAGTTCAAGCAGCAAAATACCGGTTTAAGATGTGGTTTGTAGCGATTGGCCTGGCTGTTGCGGAGTTGTACGGTGGATTTATGACCTTTGCGCCCGAATGGCTTTCCGGTAGCCATGCGCTGGACACCAGCGACCCGATGTACCTGTGGCTTTATCTTGTGTTTTTCAACATTTTGTGGGTGTTTTTACCGATTTGGGTTTTGAAGCAAGGGTGGGGAGAGGTTAAAGCGCAGTTTGTTCACGTGGCCCTGGCTGGGAAGAAGGGAGTGTCCAAGAAAGATTTATAAAGAACGGGGGAAAATGGAGTTGGCGGAGTGATATTTTCACTGATACCCGACGTGTTTTGTTGGCGCGTTCATAAGCTTGCGGGTTTGAAAATAGGTGGCATGGAGCGGCCTAATGATGACATGGGGTAGGGTGAGAGCAGTTCTAGCTCTTCCATAGATGCGAATTATCTGACTATCTACCTTACTTTGCTTTTGGGAACCGTTGGCGCGTGTACTATTCATTTTTTTTAATTTTTATTTTGGATCTTTATGTCGGGTACGAAAACAAATTTTAAGCTTAAAACGATAACGGATCCAAACCAAGGTTCAATGTCATTGTTACCGTTGTTGTGTTGCCATACTCTTTGATAACATTGTTCATACGCTGTTAAGTTACAACACCCATGGAAAATGTAGTATATTCATTGATAGCTATTTTAAGCTCATCCACAGAATGTCGCTCAGGCAGAATCTGAACGCGCTCTTGTCTGTTCCTTTCCCCTCCCAGGGCTGGCTCGACCCGTGTTGATCACCATATGAAGCAAAGAAAACCTGAGGCTGTCTGCGGTCTCCGGACTAGGTGGGTGGAATATCAAAATCTCCTTTGGCTCTCTCCGTGCATCATTAGTCGCCGAAGAGCACCACCCACCCCCGCACACAAACCAACCCAGACCCGTTTGGCATCAGCCACCTTTTTGTGTAGCAAGGATGGCCAATTATTTGGCTTCATCGTCGTAAATGTGGACACTCCCTTCACGCGATTTAACCAATCACGCCTTGCTCCATCGCAGCAAGCAGAAGACACCAAGAAAATTCCACAGCCGCGATCGGAGAGCACCGCCACAATCAATCTTCCAAGAGAATTTCCAGGCTAGCAAGAATAAAAACGGGACAAAGCGACACACATAAGCGGCCAGACAGCACAAAAACGAGGCCAGCGAGGTAGCCTTATGCGCCGTATGGAACTGTAACTTATGGGAGGGTCGGGTTCTGTTGGATTTTGGCGTTGACGCGTTTTGTTTCGACTCAAGTTCGACAGGGATATCTGTAGGAACCAGTGTGCCCCGCCACAGAGGGGCGTTGATGATGATGATGATGATGTCAGGGACTATTTCCCTTGGTAAAAACTAACTAGCGAGAGTGGAATGGTAAGGTTAGATCCGAACCACAGGCTCCAGCCCAGATTCTTTTATCCGTAGCCGGGTCCTTGCGAAGTTGCGAAGGGATGGATGAGAAGATGGTTAGTTATGGTTTGATGTAGAATGTGGGACGAGAAATCAGCCCCATCCCTCCGCCACGCCACGACGCGAATATTTAAATAATGCGAACATCTCCCCCCACTCCATATTGTTCAGCTCTTTGCCGCCCGCCTTCACTCTCATTTTCTTAGCGTAGACACTCTTTGCTCTCTTTTCCTGCTATTTCATTTCAGCAAAAAGGGAATTGCCGTGACAGGGCACAAGAGATATCGAATTTACATCTAACTACGGACGGACTGCGAGTGTGGAAAGCAAAAATGGCTGATCCTAATGCCCCTCCTCCTGGCTGTATGTACTCCTCCAAGCTCATAATAATAAGTTAACTAGCCATGATTGTTATGCTTACCAGTCCTCAGCTGGCCACCCGCCTCCCCCCGTGCAACCAGGACAATATCCACCACAGCAGTACGGAGCTCCTCCTCCCCAGGGATTCCCTCCCCAACAAGGGCAATACCCCCCGTACGGCTACCCTCCCCAGAGCCCATATCCCCCGCAACAAGGGCAACAAGGGCAACAATATCCCCCGCCTGGCCAGTACCCTCCACCTAGTCAATATCCTCCCCAATATGGCCAATATCCGCCTCAACCTTATCCCCAGCAGTATCAACAGCCACAGGGCCAATACCAATACCAACAACCGCCGTATGGGTACCAACCACAAGCTCCACCCGCGGGATATAACGCACCGCAACCAGGTGCTCCGGGATACGGCGCACCACCTCCCGGCCACAATCCTCCGATGCAACCAAATCTTGCGCCAGGAAACGCGACGGGAATCCCATCGATCGGTTACACTCCCGGCCAGATGGCCCCAAGCGACCTCGCGGACGATGCCGATGCCCTCCGGGCTGCCATGAAGGGGTTCGGAACCAATCAGAAAGTTCTCATCAAAATTCTCTGCAAAGCCGACCCCCTAGCCATCGAGAGGCTAAAAGATACCTTCTCGAGGCGCCTCGGGCGTGACCTGAAAAAGGATATTATCTCAGAGACCTCTGGCAACTTCGAAAATGTCCTTGTCGCGCTGGTTCACGGACCGCTCAAGCAGGATGTTCACGCACTCAGGAAAGCTCTCAAGGGCGCAGGCACGGATGAGTTGATGCTCAATGACGTCCTGCTCGGCCGATCCAACGCCGATATTTACGCGATCAAACAGGCCTACGGCGTTGAATTCAATGGTAGATCCCTCGAAGCGGACGTCAGAGACGATCTATCCGGTGATATCAAGGCGCTCTTCAACATCATCTTGACTGCATCACGGCCCGCAGAGAATGCGCCAATTACCCCCGATGAGATCAACCTCGCCGTCAAGGACCTCCACCATGCCATGAGCACCCTTATGCCCGACGCCGCCGTCGCCAGCCGGATCTTCGCAGGCCACTCATACCACCAACTACGCCAGATCAAACAGCAGTACGACGCGCAATACAAAACGGTCCTCGAAACAAAAGTCGAGAGTAAATTCTCCGGCCACATGAAGACGGCGCTTGTTGCGATCCTGCAAAGCGCCACGGACCCGACCAAGCGGGATGTCGAGGGCCTTGAGGCCGCCATGAAGGGTTGGGGCACTAAGGATGTGCATCTCATTGAGCGACTCGTGCGAATCCACTGGGACAGAAACCGTATGCAGCAGGTAAAAATTAAGTATAGGAATGTGTACCACAAGGAACTCGTGGATAGAGTGAAGGGGGAGACCAGCGGCGATTATAGGGCCGCGTTGGTGGCGATGTTGGAGTGAATATGAGTGTGAATATGAGGCATCTCATGATTTACGTTTTCTCCTGAAGGGTTTGTGGATTTCTCTTTAATGTGTTAATATTGCGCACTTTAAGTACCTCGTTTCCGGCCTTCTTCCGCCCACTTCGTTTCGTTTCCCCATTTCTTGCTTCATTGTTGAAGTCCCTACTGGCGCAGGCTGCACTATGGTCTGCATTTTTACTCGATTTCTATGCTTGCCTTCTTGTTTGGCACTCCCTCTTATTAACCATTGTCCTTACACGAATATTGCTCGTTTTCTTCTTCTTTGTATTGAACGGCAGATTTCCCGAAATTGAACATGCACATCAAATATCTCTACATACTTAACCAGGCTGCGAGGCTGTAATATATTTTTGCGTCCACGATGTGTTTGTTCAAACGTTTAAATCCCTTCTGTGAGGATTCTTTTGACGTATTTTCTTCCGCTAAGTCAGATATTAGGGATCATGGAGCACTGAGATACCAACGGGGAGCACAATTGATATACGGTAGATATAAAAATGTTGACGAAGGCGGATATCCTAAATGCTATAAAAAAGAGAGAAAGAAAACAACCGTGAAACAAGCAAATCACTCGACAACGGCAATCAAAAATCAGGATTGATGATCACATGTAACAAAAAATGGGTATAATTCCCTAATAAAGCCCTAGCCATGCAATTCATTTCTAGTCGTCATTTCGTAAAGTTCGTAACTCGCTCTCTCTCTATGTGTGTGTGCTCGTGTGTGGCGATTGTGAAAAGGGGCATTAGGGTGTTGTGTTGTAGCTAGCTGGATGGTAGCGACTGGATAGATATTGCGGTGCATCATCGTCGTGGAATATTAGTTACTTGTGTGTGTATGAATGAGTGATAAGAGCTTAGGGGCAAGGTATGTTAGTCTCGTATATAAATGAATAAAGAGGAGTTAATAGGAGAGAAATATTTAGACATACCATATAATCGGGACTCGTCTACGAGTTGTGTGTGTATGCTCAGGTCGGGATCGTTTTCCGGTGCATTTCGACGTCATCACCCCAATCCATCAATATAAAACAACAAACCAACAAACCAAATCCACCATAAAAGGGTCATGAACAACCTCATCTCCCCACCTCAAATCTTTCAAATATCACACTAAAAGCAAAGCAAGGAGAAAACAAAATTAATACAAAGAACATTGAAAAAAAAAAAAAAAA
>QGQJ01001676.1:0-10133 GCA_003206725.1 Blastomyces emzantsi
CACCCACCCACTCTGCCCTCGTCTGAGCCCCCCCCAGCTGAATTTGGATTCCCGAGGCCCGCTCAAGCAGCGCGGGCTAGAGACTTGGCGCAAAAAGAGTGGATGCTTGAGAATATCCATGGATATACGGATGTATAATAATAATAATAATAAATACTCTTCCAGTGGCTGGACCAGCTCGGGGTCCGCAGCCAATACAGGTCGTCATCCCTCACCTCACATATATATAGCCTTGGAAGCCCGCGAGACGCGAGAGGGATAAAAATTAAAAAATTCGATCGCAATTGGGGGAATATAAAAAAAGTTAGGAGCGATGCTAGCCGGCATGCTCCCTCCGCTAAGTTATAAGTTAATACTCTGACATTACAACAATTTGCTTGCCCTGGCCTTATATGCGGGGAAAGCTCCATGGCGTGATTATTTAACTAACTAGGCTCGGATAGGTATGTCAAAGCACACACTGGGGCAGCGAATCTCGTTGCAATCATTAACATCAAAAGGGTCAATTGAAGTGTTGACATGAAAGAATTATATGGTGGGGTAAAGAAATGTTAACGATTTTGTAGCAGACACAGGCTCCCCGGGAGTGTTCCTATTTTATTTGATTATATTTTATTTTATTTTATTCTAGTTATCTTATTTTCCCCCTTAAACCTATTGCTCAACAGACAAGCTATATAGCAGTGCCCCATCCCAGGCTGTGGCCAGTACGCACCCCCGCTCTCAGAATAAATCCCCCTTTTGGTGTGGTGGTTTATTGATATCCTCAGGCCCCTTTTCACTCCTAGAGAAGCTTTGGAGGCAGCCCAGTTTATCATCCATTGCTTGGACGAGGAACAGGTACTTATGAGACGTTGACCTGTATAAGTTCGGAGGCACCTTATTTAATCAAGTTTATTCTTTACTAACCAATTTACTATTATTTTATTTCTTGTCCTCACTGCGCTGCCCTTCAATGTCGGACCCACTGCTGTGGTTTGATAATAACAGATGTATCGATCATTGTTATGAAATGCTGGCCTAGGTGTCGGAATTCAGCCTGCCAATTGGATTTTTTAGCGTTTTCAAGGCCTTGTTTATCACATCCCACCCCTCTGCATCTGTTGGAGGTGGAGGTGTTCTTTTCCTCAGCGGGGCGGGTATGGCCGACAGAGCAAACTCGCGGAGATAGTTAAGGTTAAATTAAGCTTAAGTCAACAAGAACCAGCATCTAGGTGCACGCTTTCTGAGAAGTAGAATTTTCCCCTTTCCTGACTCTCCATCCACCCCCATCATACATCCCAGAAAAAAAAAAACAAAAGAACCAAAGAAAGAAAACGGCCAAGACTGGAACTAATCATTGATCAAACAAACAAACAAAACGGACCGACTTCGTCACCCACACAGCGTACACATGTGTCGTCATATCATATCGACTCTTTTACCACTAGGCTAAAATCCTGAAATACCATGAGCTTTCAGCTCAATTTCTAACAATTCGGAGCTCAACAACAGCAACAGGACTGTACATACATACGGACCACATACAATCAAAGACTGAAACAAGACCGCAACTTGCCCAGCGTGCGTTGTGAACCATCTCGGCGATGGGCTCGGTCTTGGCGGCCAAGACAGACACGAGCAACATCACCACGTTTCGAATCTCAGGTCGGCCTCCCAAGCAAAGCTACGGCTAGGCCGTCTACAATAATGATGTAGCTTTAACTTTAGTTAACATCACTGAGCACAGGGGTATCATACCAACATACTCCTTACATCCAATGCGCGTGTGGATGTGCACGTCCTTGACCCTGCCAACGCGCATGCCAACCACTCGGCCGCAATCTGCACATGCATACTCAGTGCAATGCACATGTATGTACACAGTGCCCGTAGCTGAAGCAAGACTCTGCCACCTGGTTCTCATCAGCTTGTGACACCCACACCTCTCCTCAAGCCCAAGCTCAGCTCTCAAGCCCAAGCTCAGCTCTCAAGCCCAAGCTCAGCTAGTCAAAATCTCGAAATCAGATGAAGCGTTCCCGACGGTCAGCTTTCCAATCTCTGCTCTGTTCTGGACCCCCCCATCTCAGCTCCTTCGGTTTCAGTCACAGGGTACCCAATGGTACCTAGGTACCCAATTTCTCAATCGCCGATCGCAAAATGCTGAAACAAAACTAAAATTTCGGAATCTTTCTTTTCCTGCATGAATGATTCATTCATGAGTTTCCCTTTTTTTTTTTTTTTTTTTTCGAGGCTTATGCGACTATCTGCGTGGTGCATTACTCCGAGTTATCTTGCCCTACTCTTTCCTCAGTCATTACGAATTGCTTCCTTGTTTACAAGGTTTTTTCAGGTTCCGTCTCCGCCAGAAATCCAGCTAACTTGTCTAATTTCTTCTTTCCAGGCATCTTAGTGAAAAGTATGGATGTTTATCTTATCGACGGAGTGCATACTCCGAACTGCTTCATACCCACCCAACTTCCTCAGTTGCAAAGAGATATGTGCTTATCTGCAGCATCATTAGCATTGTCATCACGTATCCATCAAATGGCCAATTTGACCAGTATTGACTCAAATGCAAAAGATGTTATGGCTAATGGTGTTGTCTGCATTGTCATATCACTACAATGGCAAGCCATAAATGGATGCAATTTGGCACAAAGCCATTGGCCAGTGGGGGGAGACGCTCCCCTGAATAGAACCCCACCATCACGAATTTCCAAGAGAGGCACGAATGAATAATGAATGACTGACTGAATGGGCGAATAGCTGAGGGAGCAGTGAATCAATTGGGATGAATGGCCAATTTTGATTGACTGGACTCTTCTTGACCGCCTTTTGATCTTACCCCTTTGAAATGTCTATATGATTCTGTCATTGTTTTATTCACCGCGTTCCTTGTCCTGATACATTTTGCTACATTTCTATACCTTGAGAAAGCGTGCCGCTGCCCATCGCCTTGACCTTCCATTCCTATTACAACGGAGAAAACCAGGTTGACTACAGACATGCAAATCAGAAAAGACAACGTCTCTAGTCCTCATTTGCTCCAGTCATCACATCCTCCCACTTTTCCCCTCCCCTGGGCAGTTTCTTTGTTCCATTCGTTTAGATATACCTCGCCGATCAATTGCCAGAAATGTTCACTTAGAAACAGGCACAAAGAGCCACTAGCATGCATAATAGATGCTGCAGCAACCCAAGCACGTAATGTCGGTGGCCTAAGATCGGCTTGTTTGTTTCGGCAAGTTGAGCACGGGCTGCTATCTTCTGCAGGTAGGCCCAGAAGCGGCGCAACTTTTTATTATAAATCAGGCATCAGATAATGGGCAACACGTCTAATGACCATGGGGATCCACGGATGTCGAGGTACACCATTGTCGGCTAGGTTTGAGGGTTCGCCTCGTGGCTTGGATAGGTGGCTAGATTGGCCCATTGATTTCACGCTTCCCCGCTTCCGACTCGGTTTTTATTTTACTGCTGGTATCAATATGTTCACTTGTCAGATAACCACTGAGTACATTGCCGAGGAATGCGATATGGACATGGAAAAGGGTCAGACGGCTTCACATGGCGCTCAGCCATTTGAAACTCTAGAGTTGCTCGTTGTAACTTATATCCCCCCTTATCTCAATCCCCACCACCTTTACACACTTAGCACCAAACGCCAGCGAGACAATAAATATGGTGTACGCAATACATGCATACCCACATGCACCTCAGTCATACACTTCTACGTGGGGCTTTAGGTGTTTCCTTAGTGGCTTGCTGCTTATATGCTATCAGCCTCAGAGTAGCTATCGAACAGTGGTTGATTTTGCTCGCTTCGAGGTTTTATTTTCCCATTAGGGATATCCTGCCATGCCCCTTACGCTTGAACTGAATCGACAATGTTAATACAGGTCAACATCCTGCCATGTTCGTGCGTGCATAATTCACTTTTCCATGCACACTTTTCTCGGACCTGACAGCTTTCCTCTCCGTTCGGCAGGCATCACCCACTCAACTCAGGTGAGCGAGTTTACTGTTTACGACGTTGGGGACAGATCTGGGCCCGTTGATACTGGAATGAGTTGATCAGGTGATGTGATGCTTCAAGTAAATATAGACATCTTGAAGAGCTTAGTTGAGGAAACGATTTTGAAGCAACATTGACCAAGAGCACACCGGGCAGTGAGGAAAGTGGGACCATTTGCTCTGCTTTAAACGAGAGGCAGTCTGGGCGAGCAAAGCGAAGATACCGGACCACGAGGGAGGAGACTCGAAACGGAGAGGAGAAGTTGATTGGGGTCATTCCAGCCTTTTGGGATGGGTAGGTCAGAGTGTTTGGCTGGACTCAGGAGCTTGGACAGAACCATTCTCTGTCGCAGAAGGGCTTTGCCTTACCAAGGCATGCAGAGTAACCGTCGAGTCCACGGCATGGTAACATCGCATACTTCCGTATACGCACCAGTACCGCACACACAAAGTATGTGAGTACCACCCGCGCCATACATGCTACACACACGTACACACCGCCTCCACATCGAAAAAAAAAACATGAAAGAAAAAACGCTCTTCTCTATGCTATCTAGCAGATGCTGAAGACCAAAAGCCGATAATCGAAAAGGGATAGCATCCCCATTTCTCTTTTTCTGGTGGCCGAGATATCTTTTTTACCCATCCCTCTTTTTCGCTTCCACGGCTGTGTGTATTGCACTCCACGTCTTCATTTCATGTTTTCGGTGTACAAACTCTGAAACACAATCCGGTGTCAACCATTTCACAGACGCCTGCGATGGCCCATGGAACGGGTTCTCCCGCTTCCGCACATATGCAGGAGCAGGAGCCACTCGTTAAACACCTGCCACCATGTCCGAACCACTCTACTATCTTTATACAGTTATTAAGCAACCGCCACGGTATAGTTTTTGGGTGGTTGCAGATATCCCCGCCATTCCTCCGTCTAGTTATCGTTATCTACACGGCATTATATTTAAACCTCGCGTACGGAGCTAATTCTCCGTTATCTTTTAAAGGGGTGCTCTGTGTTCTCATATTTCCACCCTCCGCTTCCGGCTTGACTGAGAAAAGTCTATCATGCTCTCGGCGGCCCTTTCTTTTACTCTCTGATTTGTTTCTATTCGTGCTCAACTTTCGGTATCCATTTCGCTACTTACTACCGGCAATCATTGAAGGATCCAGCCTAGTTTTGACAGATATATTGAACCCCTATTAATTCAGCCAAGGGCAGTATTTCCTCCTCCGGAGCGTCTATAATGCATGGGTATATAATGTACGGTACATCTAATCAATCTACCCCATGCTTTTGCGTCATTTTTTAAGTATAGAAAAGACTCCGAGGAACAATAAAATGGCTATATACCTGTGAACCAACCTCCCTTCCTATTTTACCTCCCACTTTTCTTTCACCGCCCAGAGCTACTTGAACTTCCCATAGTTATTCTCTACAAGCATTACCAAGACCTTGTGGGATATGCTCGTGCCACTCTTTTTTTCGTTGTTGACTGTTTTCTTACACTGAATACGATATATACGAATCCTCTATTATCAAGTTGCAGACATGGCCATCAGTTCAAATAGTGTGCAATAGATACCTGTTGTGCAATGCGCGTGTAACACGAATTCGACCTCCCACACTCATCACTTGTATGGCGGAAAAACCAAAGTTGAAACTGCATAATGTTGCAATTCTATTTTTATTCATGTTTTGACTCCTTTTTCCTGTAGTCGGACATAAACGTTGTCTTGTCCTGCCTTACTCTATCTGTCACTCTATGCACACCCACTCTATATCTGAGATATTAGTATAGCAATGATGAATCCACGAGAGAAAAGGAGAAGGAAAAGATGCTGCTGTTCCTGTCACATATGTCCGACATGTGGATGTTCTTGGGACAGATAGATAACAGCTAACGGTGTGGGTGATAAATCTGATATCTCCCCCAAGTTTTGAAGGATAGAAAAATCATTCAATCAAAGTTGGGGGGAGTAAAAACAGAAAACCTATTGAGGAATTTTGGTTTCAATTCTGTAGAATTGTCTCACAATACATCGCTGTGGTAATTGCTGGGGCATCTTGAATGAAGTAGGATCTATATTTCATTAAGTTTTTCTTTTGTCCATGTTGTCAATAAGCAATTTGTACTGACATGGAAACCCGCATCGGAGTCCCTGTTGATACACATTAAGTTACCCGAAAACTCGGAATCGGACCGATAAAATCCCGAGTCGGCCCAAGCGGCCCTACACGTTGACTCTCCCTATTTCCTCCTTTCACACTCTCACCAGGTGAACGTGATACGAGGCCAATTTCACCACTACATTCACGGAAACAGTAGGATTATTCCTCTAGTCGAACTTAAGAATAGGTTGAATTGTTGATATGCGTCATACGACTACCTCAGCGTGGAAGCCGCGAAATATGGATGCAAATTAAACGACCAGCCCGCCGCTCATGGCGAGTCGCGGTTGATTGGAAATTCCAGAGTTTGCTAAACATGGAGAGTCAAATATGAAACTTCTTTGCTACATGCTGTTTAAGAAAAAGTCGTTTTGCTACCTATGTTCTTACATGAATTTTCCCCCACGTCTTGATGATGTCCAAGAGATGAAGCTGGCGGTGGATCTAAGTATTTTGCTATCGAAACCTGGTAGGAGGAGTGAATTTGATCAGTTATATCTTGTATGAGTTTATACTGCTGGAACGAATGCTAACTTACGCTTTTAGCATGAAGATAATGTGCATCTGTCCGTGGGGTCCATCTGGGATTTGCATGTTGGCCTGCTAGTGAGGAGACCAAAAGTTCTGCTACTATTCCATGCCTAAAACAACAAAATTGCGTAATCCGAACAGGGTCGAATATCTGCCGTTATTTATTACAAAATTATCGGGGCCCCTATTTCGTTTTGGATTGGTCTTATATGGGAATCCGCTTCCCTTGCAAAACTTCTTTGACACTCAATCGTGCATAAGTCAGAACTGCGATTGAAGAATTGACATGTCGGTTCTAACTATCTGATTCTATCGGGTTTGGATAATTTGATCCTGCTTCGGGACGTATTCCCTAACACCCTACGCGGGCCTAGCCACGCCTCGATCTTGTATTGGAACCTGACACTCTCTAACAGGACTCTTTCCATCAACCCGTTGAACGGAAACGAGGAATATGCAATGCGATTGCTTTGTCCATTGCTAATCTCTGGTGCTCTTGGGTTAGCAGGACTATTACCCCTCATACAACCACTTTCCATCGTGAATTGCCGTTTTGCTGGAGGAAGCTGGGGTTAAGTCCATGTCAGGCTAGGTCCAAACCTACAAACATGAGTTCGAGGCCTTTCCTGGGATATGCACAGGAATTGCCAAGTATCCTAGGGGGGGTTCTGCATCTGAGCTATTCGGTTTTGTCTGTCAACGTGGATCCTAGCTGGCCGGTCACTCGCTTTTTCCGGTTTACATTTAGCGTTTCCCTTTAGAACGCTGTTTGTTTGGAGCCAGATAGTCTGACTTGAGGTTGCTCTACCTTCTTCAACCCAGAAAGCAGAAGTCCACTGTTCTTTCCTCAGTGGCACGTTGAAGATGCTTGGGCAACTAAAAGAATCGCCACTCCCATGCTAGCACCGCTCGATGACGCGCGGAAGTGACTCCAACACGGCCCTCCATGAGCATATATTTAGATATGGCTGGCTAGCTGTCTTGAAAATCGACAGCGAAATAGCCTTGTTCATAAGTCGAGGAGCCAACATCTCCATTGGCTAGGCGGAACACACCACACACCATTGCTGCCTTTGTGCATGTTCCACTCTATGACGACTCCATCCAATCACCATTAGTCCTACAGCGGCATAGGATTTTATTCATATCGCATGCAGATGAGCCAAGCAGCCAACAAAAAACCCATGATAACGAGCTTACGATACCCTCTTTGCCTGGGCCCCTCGTCCTTGCCTGGATAGAAACGCTTACCACTGGTAAATTACGGCTCTATGTGCCAGCACTTACCCATCCGTAATGTTTCGTCCATGGACAGCTCCCGCTCTATCATCTGGCGCCTCATACCATCCATACCACGCTGCTACGTTTGAGAAATTAGCCTTGCTCTTTGAGGCGTATTGCCATGGAAGCAGACAACTAATTGTTTTATTCATCCCATATTATTTCCAATTACTTGTCTGGCCTTTATGTTCGAGAGAGTCACCAACCTGGTAGAATCCAACCAGGGCGTCTACAACATCAATTGGGCCCCCATCGACAGTCTACGACGAACCTAGCATCATAAGGATACTTTCAAAAGAAGAATGACGTGATGCGCAGTAGTATCACCCTACAACATGTCCAATATTTCCAATTAATTGGAACATTCCTTATGAATTGAGGATCGTCCGATTCTCAACCCCAATAACACACTCCATCCACAAATATTTGTGGAATTTAGGGGCTGCACCATTTTCTTTTGATTTGTGAAGGATGAGCGGCGATTGGCCTACTCGCTTTGATCCATGAAAATGGGAGAAAGGCAAAGAAAGTTTATATTGTAATGGAGTGGGGGATTGATTGACTACACCTTGAAACAGCCATGGATCAGTCGCCAAGATGTCTACTTAGGGCTATACAGATGGGAATCCTTGGATCCACTTCTCTATTTCGAGGTATCACTACAAGTGTTTTTATTTTTCTTTTGGGAGATCCGGGGCATTAAAATTTTTAATCCGCATACATCGCTGGGGCCTCCAGGGAAATCCCTTCTGGCAACTCCTAATATCGGTGGAAAGGAAAGGGCCCTTACGAAATGCTTCGAAACACCAAATTCTTCCTGAAATACTCTAGGGCATGGATATGGAATTTCCCTAGAAGGGAGGGGAATCGGGTCTAGGCTAAATAGCCAGCCTGACCCAAATCGCTTGCATGGAATTGAAAGGGGCATAATTTTATTTCAGCTTATCGCTGACGCAATCCGCAGAACTGTGTTCTACTGGGGTTTTCAGACAGGGAAAGATGCGCCATTAGGTAAATTCTTGCGTTCAGATTCCTAGGTTCATTGATTTTCCAATTAGCTATCTACTGACGTACCATTAGTGTTGAACAAAAGCAGAGTATATTTATCCAGTCAACCACTGTCATACCTCCAGTCAAACCCTTGTTATGTGCAGCTCGGAAACCGCGAAATCCTAGGACGCACAGCCTGAGCTTGGAGCTTATCCGCGGCGCGCGGTGGGCGGTGGGAGATCGGCTTCATAGCTAGCTCGGTCTGCCGCTCATTTCTTGTCAGTTCGAAACTCCACTAATGGGCGGGATCTGCAGGAATCTAAACAATTACCCCAGTTGCAGAGGTGTCATATTGTTGTCCCTACTCCTTCTTTAGCCCAATTTTTAATTCTAACCCTCCCCTCTAACAGAACATATCTGCAAACATTCCCAATCATTTTGCTAGAGGGTCCTTTCCGATCATCACCCCCACCTTCTAAAAAGGTCTGGAACATTAATGACGAAAGCATTTCATCAAATATGAAAAAGAACTGCATGCGGCCCGACGCCGATTAGCCGTTTCTCAAACTACTCCGCCTTAGTTTGTATGCAAGTGCGGGAGCTACTCACGGCCGGTCGACATCGATGCCTTGTCATCTGCAGAAAATCTCGTATTATAGACTGCAGCACGTTGAAATTAGATTCATCACAAATGCTCAAAACATCATCAAAATGAATTTTCCTTCAACAAATGACAACCTCCAGAGATCAGAGCAAAACATGGATTGGAAGTGGAGTATCAAACTTGCGATAAGAAACGTCATCCTGCAATACTAGCAACTCGCAATGTTGGTGAACTAGAAAGGTTGAAACTTTTACGACACAGGTACCCCTCACACAAACTCAACGAATAAGATGGCTAATCTCAACCCCTCAATCCTTTGAAATGATATATTCACTCGATAAATAGAATTGGACGTGCTGAACACACTGATTCATATTTTTTGATCCGAATATCCTTTCGATGCGATTCGTTGGAATTGAAAGAAATGCATGAATCCATGTCGCACATGACGTCAAAAATATCTGAAATTTGAGGATACGCACAGCCATCTCTGATCAGCCTTGGTTTCTGAAATGCGTGGCGGGCTGAGAATACCCTGTCTCCGCCACCTTTTGGGGGGGGGGG
>QGQJ01001677.1:0-10297 GCA_003206725.1 Blastomyces emzantsi
CCTACCAACTATAACCAAACACCAGCGCTAAACAATAACAGGAATACGAAAACCAAACCCCACCAAGCTCCGAGCAAAAGATGAGATAAACATAGACAATGAGAGATAGCTCCTAGAACTACCCTAATTGATCTAAAAGTGGAGTCGAAGAGGCGCAAAGAATAAATAAATAGAGGCGTGACGAAGCAAACGGCATCAAAGAAAACATCATGGGCTAACAATAATAAATAGGTTGCAAAACAAGCAATGATAGGACGAAAGTCTTGGTTTGGCAGAGAGGGAAGCCTAAGTCATGAAAGAAATAACCCCCACAACCACCACCGGGATTTTTTTTAAAAAATAGGGCGAATCGACGGATATTTTCCATTTTTGTCGTTTACTTCAATCCAAATCCTTCACTGTCCACTACAGCTCGCCACAATTTCTCTTCCAACTTCTCTCGGCTTTTATAACGATACAAAGCGACCATATTGAAACATGTCCTCGCCGTTGGGAACCTTTCTGAATCTTGACCAAGGCATACAAGGCGGATCGAAAGATTTGTTGCGCCCATAGCAGGTATACGATCGCTACCAGTGATGAAGCTGAGAACTTTGCGCTGATCCCGGGGCGAGGCCCTAGTGAAGAAGTCCCAAAACCAAGTCACCACCTGCACCTTTTCAGGGTAATCCGTACGCCAGTGTTCATACACGGCAACAGCTTGTAAAGATGGGATATCAAGGGCTTCATCTGAACCGCGCACGAGAAGTTCAATCTCTTCTGGACGGAAAAGATGCATCGCATTTCCTCCGCAGACGGTGAAAAATCCTCGTTTGAAGGGTTCGAACTGACGTGCCACTGCTGTGTCTAAGAGATATTTGACATAAAGGTCAACATATTCTCGGCGATTAGAGTTGGTCACTGGTTTCCTTTCTCCTCCAGGACGTAGTGGGACCACAAGTTTCTCCCCATATCGTTCTATCTGCACCACAAAATCAAGACAAAACGTCTCCTGGACATCGCCGTCGTAGCTAAGTAAGTCGCGCAAGCCCTTTGCTAGTGCAGGTTGATATTCTGCGAGATCTTCCAAAGTGCATTTGAAGTTTTGTTGGGGAGTAGATAGGGTTGGCACGTTATTTGGAGGTGCACATGCAAGGAGCTTTCTGAAAGCAAATGGCGGTAAAGCAATATCGAGAATTGTTGAGTTGTATATGGCCAAGCCAAGGAGCACACCCACCAAAAAGAACTGTTCTGATGATTCGAAACAGTATGGGTTGAAATAACAGTACTGTGATTGCTCATCATAAATAAAAAGCCCTAACCAATTAAATCAGCTCCAGTTATTGGCACAAGGGGTAAAAATAAAGGTTTTGGGTGTAACAAACCGTGAAGGGGATCGAAAATTTCTCGAACTAGAAGTAGAAACCATTCTTTACGAAGGCCGCCGGCATCAACACCCTCCTCGCCGAGAAATTCAATCCGTAGACCCTTCTTTATTTCCTCCTGGCCTGTGCCCACTACCTCACTGACGCTGCGGAGGCTGTCCTCTGCCAAACATTCCCTCCGCACCTTCAGTACCAAATATTGGCTTACTCCTCGCCGACCCAGAATACTGTCAAAAAAAGCTTCCCGGGCCTTCTCCTCCATTTGGCGCCGGGCGTCGTGTTCGAGAATCCGTATTTTCGCCCAGATGCTCAGGAAAAAAGAGTATTGACAAAATGAAAATTGTCCAATACGACCCTCCCAGGCCTCAAAGTCCGCAATAAGGTCAGAATAATCTAAGAGCGTGTTGTAGAATACGTTGATGGGAATAAGGTGTCTACGGCCTTGACCATCGGGCCTCATTATTTCTTCACCGCCAGGTCGTAGTCCATCACGTTGCCGGTAGTGGATTAAGTTGTTTGCAGAAAATAGTAGGGCCATGACTTTTGCTGCTGCTCTGATTTGCCAGTCTTTGCCATACGTGACTGCCTGCTGGCTTCCAGGAGGAGGCTTCGGTGCATTTTCTCTATTAATAGCGGAGTGAAGTTGAGCTGGAGTAGTGTTACCAGCAGATGAAAACGTGGGAACATAATCATCTAGATTATCTTCATTTCTGGGTTTGGTCGCGTTGACTCGGCGGCGTTTTTGATCTCTAGTTAAGCGATACGTGACAAAACTACCAATAAGTTCCACAATGCGGCGGAAATGGCTTTCCGAAAATCTAGAGAACCAGGAAACCAGCATGTGGTGACAGTCGGCGGGTAAATTCGAGAGTAGACCGATGATCCGTTTAATGATAAGAGGGCGCCGGTCTGGTAATCCGTTGGATGTATCCATCGAAGTTGAGCGAGAATGAAAGGGAATTTTGTTGTTATCGCTCCAATTGCCTCCGCGATCTTCAGGTGTGTGGTAATCAGGGTTCCTCTGAGCCTTAGAAATTGATGCTGATCTTGGGTTTGCGCGCAGGCTAGAAGAATACAATAACGGATTCTCCAGTAAAATCAAGAGGAATCGGATATCGTCCGGTCGCTTCAAAGGACGCCTCGGTCTCTGAAGTAGGTTCTCCGTCACTTTAAGCAGGGTGATTTGCGTATGGCGTCGTGACTCTGCGATTTCTTGATCTAAAAGACAAACATCGGTGGCATGCCATTGTTGGTTAAGCGCTAGTTTTCCCGGACTGTCAGTCTCCTCAGGCTTCATTTTTGCCCACTTTTCAACCCACGACTCCCCGGCGTGGATGATTTCTTGATACCATTCAGCAAGCTCAGACCAATTAATACGTGGGGTCCTTGAGCTAGTTAACCCGCTGGCCGTTTCAAAAGTTTTGTCTCTTGCGTAGTCATCACTTGAACGAGCGCCATGGGCACGATTTCCAGTCCACCAGGAACCATTCTCGACAACATCACTAAGCAGAAGCGTCTTTGCGTCCAATTGGAAAGGTGGGGTCGCCAGAGGCGTGGAAGTTGTATCCGTAGGCAGGTTTGTTGATGGTTGATTCCCTTCGGATGCCATTCGAGGACGATGTGTTCTCACGGTCGAAAAGGAAGAATTTATAGTATCACAACCGCTAAAAGAAGCCATGAGATAGTTTTCCAAGGGACGAAATATTGATGCCGACCGGCTTGCGCCTAACCTATTTTCGTTGCCATGTGGAGACTGACTTGACTGTGAGCGGGTACGTCTCCCAGCTGGTACAGTCAAAATATCCAATCCACGGATGTGTTTAGTGTACCCTGCTGGCTTGTCCGTGTCGGATAAAGACATCCCTTGTATACCATCTCCCAAAGTTCTTATATTTCCCGATGAAGTCGCTTGTGGTACAGGTGAGCGAGAGCCAGGTGAGTGTGATATTTCAAACGTGGGCAATGGAGAGGGTGATGGAGTCCGCGGGTGGGGTTGACCCGCATCATGAGATTTTGTCTGATGATCAGCATCAGAAACGCCGCGCTTCCTCGAAACAAGAGGTGTTGCGGCTGGATCCCGCTCCCCTGATTCCTCTAAAAACGATCGAAGATATGAAGAGAGACACCGGTCAATGATATCCCGAGTATGTTCAAGCGATAAGTGAGGCACTAGACAGTATTATTTCAAGTAATGTTAGTTATAGTAAGCATTCGGAATCGCAAAGAACAAACCAACCTTTTTTTCCAGAATATGGGCTACCGGGGCTCTCTAGATTTCTGAGCAGGGTATTCGACGATTCAATACATGGCTCCAAGTCATTCATAGCGGTACATTTTCCGCATCTGAAGCCTTTTCTTCCATGCGGGAATGAATTGGTATGGTCGCATGTCATACATCGTCGCGATACGTAGTCTTCGTTTGCACTAGCATGTGATGGATTCTTCCGCGGGCTGGTGGACCTTGATGATCTCGCATGCTGACCGGGGTCATCTGCGTTGGGTTGTTCTCTGGCAGCTGGCCGCTCCCGTTTCCTCCCAGAGCCAAATAACAACGGAAATTGATGGCTACTGGACCGAGTATGTGTACGATGCGATGGCGAAGAAAACATGGAGGCACTTTGCAAGGTGCGCGAATGGGCTGGAAGGGTTTCGGGTTGATACGTCAGCGGGTTTCGCAGTCTTGGGCCATCATCATCCCGCCTCAACGAGGGAGACAAGGATGCGCTCTGCGAAGGCGGTGACGGTAGGGGCTTCGACTCAAGGTGGGATATCCAAGGAGGAGGCATGGGGTTCCGAAAATTTTCACAGAGCCTCGAAGGACTACACAAGGAATCCTTATGGATTCTTGCTGAGAGATCTGGTATGTATGGATCGGGAAGGAAGCGCTGTGTTCTTCACCAAGAAGAGTTGATTCTGGCGCCTGGGGATAGTAAAGGGGGTGGAACAATTAGAAATATATTATTAACCTATAGCAAGCAAACAATACCAGAATGATAGACGGAAAAGCGGTTTGAACAGGGAAAATAGCAGGGAAAATCGCAGGGGAAGTTGTTGAGGTTGGTGGTGAAGCTGGCCGTTTCCTGTCAACAACCACGGTTGCAACATCCATGGAAGAAATACGTTGCAAACGCCGCAAGAAATAAACAATACGGCAGCTGCGATTGTTGGGTGGTGATTGTCAGCTGTTATTGTGATATTATTATTTATTTCTGTGTCGTCAGGAACAGCCCATTGTCTCTCTCTCTGTCTGTCTGTCTGCCGTCGCCGTCGCCGTCGCCGTCCTGTTTTGAACTCTCCAGGTTTCTGGCTTCCAGGTTCCCAGCCGCCAGTGGTCCACGGGTTTGGCGGCTTGGTGCCCGAATCGGGTGGGCTGGACTTGCTGGGAACAGTCTGTTGATTTGCTGGGAGCTGACAAGCAGGGACTTCCCGGAGAAGAGCCATCTGAGATCCCCAGGGCTAGTGTCTCGTCACGGCCAGCTTAGGTGGGGTGGGGATAGGAAATACGGCATCAATCGATGATTGCAACCGAGCATGATGGTACGGGGGTGGGTGTGGACGAGACATGTTTCAGAAGTTGCCCGAGTGGAAAGCTACATACCATCACAACGTACAGCGTACGTATTGTCTGTTGTCTACAAAAGAATTCAGTGGGTATGGCTGAGGCTGGTTGCGGATCTGCTCAGGGCACAGATGCCGGGCAGTGGCTTTGCTTCTTGACCTGAGTGTGAGGTGGACGATATTTTGTCTCCTTGGCCCGCGAAACGCCCAGCACTATTATAATAAACATGTATTTATGTACATGTACCGGTCCCCGAGAAACACGCGCAGCCAAACCTCCCAAGGTCAGCTATTTCATTATTCATTTTACGTATTTCTGTATTTAGACATTTGCTCTCCTTTTAAATAAACTTCATGGTTTTTCCATAGTCCTCTCAATTGTCCGCCCTACCCTAAAAGGTCGATGTCAAGAGTCACTACCAGCCAAGCTCTACTAGTGGGGGTGGTGATGCGCATTAAGTTAAAATACTCTCATTAGTTAACTTAGTTAGTCTATTTAACAACGGTCTCGGACTTGTACCCAACCCTGCATAACTCTCCGCCCTTTGTTGGCTTCACCCACAATTGAACATTCAAAAGCACACTACGAGTAATTTCCGTGCTTTCATCTAACTTTCAGAGAACAGCGCACGCCAACATCAAACCCGTAAGTAAGCCACCCCGAACGGCCCCGGCTACTTATCACCCTATTATTCAAATCCCTTGGATTACGGAGTACATGAACCTCAATCCAGCCTTCTGTCACTTAGCAGCTGTACGAACATTTATCTGAGCTAGGCAACTAGCGTGTCCTGTTCTCGTGTACTTTGTATGTACAGGGACGGCGCTTTCTGCCTCGGGTGGGTCCAGTTTTTAAGCCAGATCAGGGCTGGAATATACTGAAGACCAGAGTAAACAGATCAATATTCAAGTCCTCGTTCCTAGCTATAGGACCCTCTTCCCCTTGATTCATCGGGATCCCTCAAACCAGTAGCTATAGATTTCTTCAGACATTTATCGACTAGTTGTATCTCATTTGTACCTCTACCCAATACCCAAGGAGTGATACATCTGATAACTTCACAATGTGACAGGCTGTTTTCAATTGGATGACCAGCAAGTGAGCTTCATGTTTATCCTTGGAAGGAAGGAGAAAGGCCAGGGTTCTTTCAGCCTATCACAACAAGGGAGAGCGGTAAAACCTCGGCAGAAACGGGTTTCTTTCGTAATTTCACTCCCTTGGGGAGTGAAGATCTGAATGGCCGGATACGAGAGAGGATTTCTTGCCTTAAAAGCCATTTTCCATGATCTCTAGTGATTTGGAGAAAGCGAAATGGCAGTTTTCTGGATGGACATCATCCACGTAGAGTTTTATTCTACCCCAAAACTGGGAGCTTCACTGTTCACCATTTTCCTGCCAGCTAACTCTGTTTTACCCACAGGCGGCCAATAGAGGCACTGATTATCATGGTAAAATCGAACTTACATACTTTTCGCAGCTGGCTTCACCGAATGGCCTTGTGGCTGGCCCTGGTGTGTTCATCCTTGCTTGAAGAGGTTACCTAAGACTCGGAAAAAGTTCGACACTAAGAGGTTCTTAGTGTGAGGCTCAAAGGATTCTCGCGTGTCGGAACGGAATACGATTATACGGGACAGGTGGCGCTCAACTGGATTGTTGATCATCTTGAGCGTCAGGAGTGAACGAGCTTGTGAATTAGTCCCGAGGAACATGATATGATTGACCCACAGCCTCTACAAATTCTTGTCAGGCAGACCCGTGAGGCTGAACAGGACGCAGAAGAGCAAGGATACTGAACGCGACTTCCCTCGCGTTGATGAAGCCGGAGCTATTCTCTTGTTAACCAAAAGATGCCGGCCTTTCATTGCTATGAAGCTCTACCCAGCATCAAACAAGGCGGGCTCAAGGGTGACACGTAATATATATCATCACTGGATAAAAATCTTTCGACCTTGCGCCCCACGTTGAATATGCAAGAACATCGGCAGAGTTTATTTACCATTATTACAAAGAACAAATAAAAAATCTTCAACACCTGAGCGGTCGCATCTGGATATTAAGGAAATTGCTTGCCTTGAGTATTCGGCAATTGCGAGATGAGAGCCGACACGTGGTAACTCATGGTCGCCGTTTTGTTGGCTTTGCACCGACGGGCTACCCCCGAGAACCCGAGAGGCCACCTTGAATAAACCAGGAGCAGGCCCACGCTGTTATGTTTGAACAACAAGTGAGATCTCCCAGTAGAGAGGGTTGACAAAGACATACCATCTTCGCCTCCGTACACAGGAAGCTAGCTTCCGTTGTCGTTCGCCGCCTAGCACATCCCACGATCTATCGCAAAAACAAAGCCACGGGGTGGCAAGATTGGGAGTAATCCTTAAAAAAAAGACATGCTTGTGCGGAGCTTTCGAGGACGTGAGAGTGGAAATATATATTTTAAAATTAGCGATTAGTTCATCACCAAGAGAAACAGATAACTAACAGATGTAGCCCGTGAATTGGCTGGTGGAAATGGCATGGCAGCGTGATGAGATAAGATGGTGTGAAAAAGATTTGGAACCTTGTGGGGTTCCCGTCTTGGCATCAAACTCTAAATCAACTCGTCCATAGTTGCTTCTTAACCCACTTGTATGTACTGTATCTTGTTCCAATATAGTTGGCAGTAACTATGATAATCTAACTGTCGTGGAATTGTTAGAAACTCCATGAGGGCTTTTAGTGAATTGCTATCAAATTTACTGTTCGCCATATGCGTGCAAATAATCATTCTAGCCCAAACTGAGGATGCTGGGCAGGAAACATTCTCGTAAATTGCGACAGTCCTTGAATGGTATCCACATATCTTGATCTCTGGATCGTGTATTAAGTTAAATCTAGTAGTTCTCAAGGTGTATTTCCACTCGTTTTATTTTATTCTATTTTATTTTAAATATATTTACTATCTATATTGGAATTAATAGCACAGATTCAATCTAGTTCCTCCAATATCAACATCACACCTCTGTATTGCACCGCTCTCTCTTTCAGTGTGGAAATCACACAGAAATGCTGGGCCTGTGAAATTTTCGTAATATATAGTAGCTAGGAACAATTGACAATGGAATTATGGTGAGTCTTCACCACGTAGAGGATTGCCATAATTGGACGAATCACACCATGTATGAAATATCAGAATAATGAGTTTATCAGAAATGCCAGTATAAGGCCTAAAAAATGATGTGATGAAGGACAGTCAGAGAACATATGCCTCTTCCGGTTCGTCTCTAGTCCGCACTACTTGAGCCTTTCCTCACACAGAGCCGACACGGGGCTGAATTTTGCTCCCAATACGGTATTTGCTCTTGAAGAACATACCATTGCCCTCCCGCTTTCCAGATTTTGCTGTCTAATTCCGTTTTTGGTCAAAATAAAATTAGATCAATTAACATTTATTAATGAAATGTGATCCTGCCCCGCTTTAACCCGCAACTACCCCATAACTCAATTTCATCGATGCTTGGGCTACTGCGTTGCATCGATTCACGTAAAACCATCACTACCTACCTAGATATAACATATCGTGGGCCCGTGATTTCCAATGCTCTTAGCGCAAAGCCATGACACTGTAAAGGCTAGAAACGCACTGACTTGAGAATGGATATTGTCTCGCCACATTATCCTTGTATTGATTCCATTTGGTCTTCCTGTAGGTTCCTATGGCATGGTTCAAAGGCAAACGCCGGGCCCACGGGCTACTTCCCCGCAATGAAGAGGAATATACACGTCTGAAGCCCATTCACAGATAGTGTGCTTGGGCCCCGAGGAATTCCATTTTACACAAGAGAGAACACCACGCTCTGTTGTACTGTGTATGTGTTAGGTAGTATGAAACCCTAGATAAACACCTCAAACTAATGGCAATCACCGAGACCGCTACCCAAAATGGTCAATCGTAAGTGAATGGCACGCTGGAAAGTAAAATTCAGCCACCATGCTGCCTGATATTTTTGGTACACCCGGACGGGGTCGCCATGAAAATCCTCAAACTCGCAACGCCTTGCCAGATCTGTGGGTACTAGCAATCTATCTTGGCTTGGATGTGAGCGGGGATTTGCGCATCCAGCCGGTTTTCTGGGGATGACATACAAGCAGCCTCAAAGTAAGTGGCGACCTTGGGCTCAGTTCACATATGGTCCGCCCAACTCCGGACAGGCGGGTGGTCATAGACGGTCCTATGTTAAAGTGTGGCTAGAGGTTATAGTTGTTTGAACAAACTTTGCATAGTGAGTAAATCTCAATCAACTTTTGCGAGATATTCTTGAAGTCTCGGGCGACACGGACCAGCCCTCGTACCCAGTTAATGGTAGCAAAACGTGCTAACACTATCTCGGTGAATTGCAGGAGCGGTTGAATTCCTCCCTGTGTGCATTGGCCAATGAGCGATGAGTTTCCATTCTTCAACCCGGCAGCTAGTTAGATCAATCCCTGACGCAGGGGTAATAGACCTTATCCCGCGGAACCAGATTCGAAAAAACTGAGCACGACCAGAAGACAATACCCTACGTCCTTGAAATCGGCCATAAGTAATTGTTGCAGAAGAAATGTTCCATAAACAGAAACAGCTTTCTGTTATGGCCTTTTTGAGCCAAATTCTCTAAATGTTCGTCAGGTATCAGTGAGATCGAGTGTGCATCACAATTCTCGATAGATAGACTTTCATATCCGCCTTTCACAGAGATTTCCAAAACTCAAATCCAATGGCATTCCGGGGCAGTAGTCGTAAAATTCAGCTTTAATGGGGCATAATAGGTATGTCCATTTACTGTCCCGGAGATACAGGGCTGCCCTGTGATTGACACTGTGACCTTGCCAGGTCTACAGGCCTCCAGGATGAGTACCATGGCAGTTTGCCTCATACTCCTGTGATCGGATTGGACGCTCGTTGTAAGAAATGTTGCAGAAACTATTTCAATATGACAACTCATCCAGCGCGCGTTCGTCACCAGATCGCTGGGTATGCAAGGACTTAACATCCAGAATGTGGGGAAGATTCTTCTAACCCAAATTCCAAATTTATCAATTACTGTTCATCGGTCGTGAATCCATGCTCCGCTTCTCGGCGCTAGCTTAGCCAGATTATTTCAGCCCAACTTATCCAAAGTCTGTTGCAACTTTAGGAGAGAGGTTCAATTGCATCTTAAGAAATATGGAAAGGGGGTTGCATTCATGCCAATGCAACAAAAGTTGGTATGTTATTAGTTTGAGGCCAAACCTATATACCTATATCCCATGGATAAGAAACAACAGATAAACGAATTTCCTTTGTCGGTGCCACCGACTAATATGTCTATGCTTAAAAGGTTCCTGAACAGGGCTCGTGCGGGCTTGGTGGGGGGGG
>QGQJ01001679.1:0-12902 GCA_003206725.1 Blastomyces emzantsi
TTGCAGCAAGGATAATAAAATGCTCAGCCACCTTTCCCCCATACGTGCCTTCCGCCATCATCTCCCCCCCCTCCCCTCCCCTCCCCGTTCTACAAACAACGCTGTAGTAATGCAACGAATGATAATAATTACGTCTCCTGTCTGACATTCCGGAGACGCAGCTCCCGCCTTCTCGGGACAACCCTGGTCCCAACCGTCCGAAGCTACTGTGCGTAGTAGTACTATGTAAGCTGGACGGGAGCGGAGAGATGCCCCCGCCGAATCCCGGATGATGAGTATGGTTTTTCTTGTCTTGTCTCACTTCTCGGAGGGCCGGAGAAAATTACGTCCATATGTCGCTATTATGATTTTTTTTTCGTAGTAGTTAGTAATAGTCTGAAAACTAGAAATGATCCTTGTTCAAAAGTCGAGGCAGCCCATGGGGGGGGGGGGGGCTTGAATGCGTTGCACATGAAGGATGGGCACAAGTTTTCCAATTGACGTATGGCTATGGCTATGTTATGGTTATTCTCGGTTTCGGAGATGCCAAAATTTTGTAATATCCTGTTTTCTTGTTGCTGACTGACTGACTGACTGCGTCTGGAAAACCTGAATTTTTTCCAGTTTGTGACATGCAACACAGAATGACCCTGTCAAATCTTGTGCCAATGAATCAATGGCCGTCAACTGCCTGGATTGCTATCATTTTGTTTTCCATGCTTGCAATTAGTAGTGATATACATACCTATAGTACATATTATTTGAATCTAAAATGGGACAAATGTATATTGAAGAGGAATATGCGCGTGCTATGAGGGTGATGAAGTTTTTCTTGTTGAATGCGAACTGTGAAAGCTCACCCCTGGGAGTGCATATATGAGCGATAAGATCTGTATGAAAAGGCTTCTTGAGGAGCACATCCAGAATAAGCACGTTAGCTAGACGAAGATGAAAACTAGACAAAACTCGCAGAAGCCTACATATTTCATGAACTTCTCTATTTCTTCTTCTTCTTCGTTCTCATCAACTTGCCATACGTTAGTTGAGCAAAGGCGCCAAATATAAATATAGATACATATGTAACTTACCAGAATAGAATTTCCAGCGCATTGGCCTCACGAAGACGCATTTCTGAAAATGGTCTGCAATGATATGTATGTAGCTTCTCCAGTAAACTGCATATGGTCGGGATTGAACAAGTCAGTACTTTGGTATCCTGTAGCAGCTGCTGGCTGGTGATGATGAGAAATTTCCATGCATAACAAAGATTTTCATTCTGCTGAAGCTTCCTATCCTCTCCATTGGCAAGGCGGCAGTGATCATTGCAGAAAATTGACGGTATCTCTCCATCAACCTCCTCAAACCTTTTCGTGGTCCATAATTCTAGGTATGCAGGTTATGTATGGTACCCCTTGCCCATGAGATCATTAATCTAGCTTTTTCCTCTGAGGTTGACAGGATAGAAGCACTGAAGGAGAACCATGCCTTCATTAAAATTGCTCCACAAAGAGGGTAAGGCAGGTGGTCCATATAAACATCGTAAGGGTGAGAAAGAATTAATAAATTGGTTCATTGTGAAGTCTGTCACCTACTGTTATAATTAGACCACCCGCTTCATGCAATTGAACCTTCGCGTCATTGATCCCAAAGGCGGTAAAGGAAGGGGAGAATGCCAATGCAAGTGATCTGACTCTAAATATTAAAAGTTCTTCGCCCATCCCTGAGATGCATTTGCCTTGATAGCCATGTTAGTTTTCAACCTTGTCCGTGTGGCTATTGAGCCGAAAGGGGCATATTCAATGACATTCGAACTTTCGATAGACAAAATCACAAACGGATACATCTATCGAGCTAAATTGAAATCTGGATTTGATGCTTCTATATAACAGAACCCCTCCTGGAGAATGAGGAGGAGTTGATAATAGGCAAATAGGCGTCGATTCAGGGAACCAGGCAATTTCCTGTTGACATAACAAGGCTAGTAGCTAGCTATCAAATAGCAACTGATGCGCCATTATCACAATGCATCAGGGGGTGGGCAAATTCGATTCCTTTTTCCCACGAGGCCAGTTGAAAGTCCCCGTAGCTTGGGCTTGCGGAATGGTGTGAGGGACAGTTTTGTTTTCTGGTAGATATGACTTTCTGAGTGCCTAATGTTTATTCCTGAAAGCTCAATCCGTTCAGCCGTCCCCTTGTTAACCGTATTGTCCACTGAGATTGACACGCCAGTGTGATCGTGGGATTCGGGCGAAACAATTGACGAATGCATGTAATTCTGCCAGATGCAGAGTTTCTTCAGGCAAGATTAAAAGATGAAAGAAGCCTTATAGGTGCATTAGAATGAAAGTGAAGTGCTGCTCCTAACAAGGTTGGGATTTTCTTCAAGAGCAATAGGACCGAGGCCATAGGTTAGAAGAAATACAGGTAATTTTGGCGCAAATTTAATCGTCAAAGGGCCAAAGTTGCTCAAAGACAGTTGTATTCCAATCAGGGTGAGCGCAATGCTGAGCGATAATCTCTTTATTTCGCTCCTTGAGCAACGCTTTGACTTCCTCGTAGGTTTCATGTTCCTCAATACCCTTCTCGGGCCATAGATTTCCCAAGTCGCGCTCAATATCCCTCATTAGCTCGAAGCCCAAATCCGCACGCCGCATATCCGCTTCAATTTCAGCGGTGTCGAGTTTGGAGAATTAAATGGGGAATTGACGGGCGTTTGAGTTAGACCGATTGTTTCCATTCCACTCATCCTGAAAATCAAATAGTAATGTGCAGAAATGAAATGAAATGGGCTTCGCCGAGTTCGAAAATTTGGCGAGAAAGATGGAAGAGATTGCCACTGGGCGATTGTTGAAATTTTATCATGCGATACTGCTCTGGATTCTTGCTTCGAGCAAGGCTACGCCAGGCGATCATGGCTGCCTTATCAAGAAATTCATACATTGCTGCAGCTTTCTCGTCCCCGCCTTGCATTGATTTAATGCTTTCAGGCATTGCCGGGCGCCCAAGAATTTCCCCGACGTCCGGGCCGTTGTAGTCAAGAAAAGAGGGGTCGAGGCAATGGTCAAACTGGGGGGGCTATATGAACGGATTGCCAGTCGATTATACCAACAACTTTCAGCTCCTCTGGGTCCACAAAAATGTTGTCATGGTGTAGATCATTGTGCCAAAAATTGGCCATCGGTTGGTAAATAAGCCATCTTCACATAGCAAGAACTCGAAAATCTGGAAATACTAGTCCATAGCAGCGAGATTTTTTCTGAGCAGTAGGTCGGTATAATGGCTCAGGGCCGTAAACCATTGCCAGCTACTTTGGCACAGAGCTGAGCTCTCTGATGGTGGTTATTTCATGAAAACCAATTGCTTTCCGATAATTTTAAGATATAATCCCCTGAACAAGCAAAGAGACAAGCCGCCGCAAATTAGCTGTAGTTTCCAGGTGAAGACTTACAGGGTCCCCGATCACAATTGAGCTTTCCTCGCCCTTTGTCACTACATTCACGCGTAGTAGCAGGGCCGACCGCAAAACGAGAATCTCTAACAGGCTCCCCGTCTCTAACGTATAGTTGGATCTGGCTGACAAAAGTCAACATCTTTGGAAGAATATAGGCTCTCGAATTGAGTAAATTTGGTGCGGGTCCATCTCTTCTGGCAGTCGAAAACCTGCCAAAAGATTTTGAGTTTCGTGTTCGGCTGTAGATTCCACCACACCGATGAGAGGGGAACCCCTGACACTTTCTCCATAACTATGAGTTCAGTCCCGACAGAATTGTTATCATCAACACGGGCATTCCAGGCGTATACGTGCGGTGTTGGGGTCTGAAGTATGTTGCGCGCGAAATCCATCGTCGCAACTTCGGTGGCGGTGGTGTAAAATACGGCATATCGGCATTGGGGTTTGGAATTTTGGCGATAACTTCTTTTCCATTATTCATGGTAAGTATGTATGCCTTGTTGTACAGGCCCTCTGGGCATTTTTCAATGTTAACACAGTGCTTAGCGTCAACTGAACTTGCTGCTACAGATGCAAGTCCATCCATACTGAATTGCACCCGTCGACATGCCATTTGTTTGGCCTCATCAAGCAGGAAAACGGCCGCGAGTATATTCAAAGATCTGGCGTTCCTGATCTATGTGTGTCGGTGGAAGTGAATGGTTCTTACCCAGCGCTCGAGTGGGGGGATAGAGGCAACTGAAGGACGTGATATGCATCTAATCGTGACTGAGAGGAGAGACGACATGGGTTGAAAAAGTCTTTTCATGGCCATCGCAGGGGCAAAAGGAGAGCGGGTTGAGAAAGATAGGGTATTTCAGTAATACTCCAAGGTTGGGCGTCTGAATTGCCGCATTAGGAAATGATACAAAATCCCGGGCTCCAAATCCAGGCCAGAGCTTTTGAGAAAATGATGGTTCCAAATTGGTTGGAGTGAAGGAAATTCCCCATACATATATCTGATTGTAAAATAAATAAGAATTATTTATACCAATAGTGTTTACTGAAGCTGGGGGGAAAAACCACCGAATTTGCTGGTCTCCAGGCTGTAAATATGTAGAGTGTCGATGTCTGGAAGTGTCCTTGGCTGAACAGGAGATAGAATTCTGTCACTTCATTGTTGGGTTCTTCTGCGCATTGGATGTGCAAGGCTGTTATATAAGTATGGCCGCCATTGATAGGTTTCGGATCCGGAGTGTTTCTGCTCCCTCAGCAAAGCAAGAAAAGAAAAGAGATCGATCCTCCATGGATACATACATACACAAGCATTCTCTGTTGCTAGCTTTGCATTACAAGAAAACGCCACAAATGTAGCTAGGTCAATATTGCTTGGTGGAGTGAACCTCATTGCTTCACCAGTCTCCCTCCACTGTTGCAGCAGCATCAAGAAAAGAAAGAAAAGAAAAAAAACTATAATCAGTATGGATTTTTCGCGATATCTACGGCGGACACTTTGCTGTCAGCCTCGTTGGAGTGCATCCCAGGAGGACTCATCATCCTCCCCTTCACCAACACCGGCTCCAATCACCACCGTTATAATCGGTGCTAGCATAATAGGCTTATCCACAGCCTACTATCTAGCACTTGCTTTGAATGAAACAGCTTCATACATGCAACCGTTTTCTGAGCCTGATATCGTGGTTATTGACTCTTCTCATGACATCTGCTCTGGTGCATCTGGTGAAGCTACCGGCGGTCTAGGTGATTTCGGTTTCACGTCTGAGACAGCGCCTCTGGGCACTCTCTCTCACAAGCTCCATAAGGAGTTGGCACCTAAGTACAATGGCAGAAAGCTATACGGATTCAGCGACTTGAAGATCTTCCGTGTGTCTTCTAAAAATTTTACTGGAAACCCCTCACCACCAGATACCTGGGGCCCCTCACACCCAGTAAATAAGACCATCTCAGACCTTCCCCCCTGGATCAACCCATTGAACGACTGGAATGTGCAGTTACTGGCTGAAGCCCCCTACGCAGCTCATCTGTAAGTTTTCTCCCGCTTGAGCCTTTCGTAACCTTGTTAACCGACAATTTTTTTTTAAAAAAAAGTGACCCGAAAAAATTCTGTCGATTTTTACGCCATCAGTGTGAAAATCTAGGCATACGGTTCCTTCTCAATTCAGCGGTCACCTCTGTGCAAAGAGATGACGCGAGACAGAGCTTCACTGGTGTTACTGCCCAGACAAGGGATGAGACACATACCATCCATACCATCCCCTGCAGAGCTGTCGTTATTGCAGCCGGTCCATGGTCCACTCGAGTATTCTCACAACTCTTCCCTGCTAGTCACTTAAATTTACGAGATGGATAGCAGGCAACTCCGCGGGGAACTTTGCCCTTGTTCGAAACCCGCGTTGGAAACCGGCTGACGATGAAAACGGAGTCACGCAACTCTTTCTTCTTTCTCAATAACGTGGTCAATGGCCCAAATCGATTTGATGTCGCCTCATTCCTGGAAGGCTACTTGTACATTTGGAGGCGGGGGCGCGAAACCAGAACGAACATCTACCAGAATTTGCTGAGGACGTTCAGGGGCCAACCCGACGCAATCGACGCTCTGTTAAAGATTGACTCGCCAGTATCTTCGCCTCGAGGCCAAATGAGGATGCTCGAAATTGTCAAAGCTGGACGACGCTGTTACCGGCCCTTGGCCGTCCCAGACATACCCACCACCATTACCAAAGTCGATTGGGGAAATGCTGGGCGATTCTAAGACCGCGCTCGAATCCGACGAGGGTCCGCTTAATGGTTTCAAGCAGCAGCATGGCTCGCCCAGTGATAGGAGGATTATACCTCAATACCGGCCACAAACAACAGTGATGGGGATCACCCTCGGACCCGGGAGCGGGGAAAGTGATGAGCGAGTTGCTCCTGGGACGTACACCATCGGTTTTCGATTTCGAGCTTTGGTTTAAATCAATGAAAAGAGAGAGAGGATTGGACCTTTTTGAAATTTCGTCCGTAGGTATTCTATTAGGGTACATTCGAGCTATCTATCGTCCATGTGGCCAGGGCTGCGTATTTTAGAATCGCACTTCGCTCCTTGCGATGCCCGTACTGGAGTCTCAAGAAAGAGGCGATATGTAAGATGTGTTGAGTCCCCAGTCGTATACACTGACTGGACTTCCTTTTGCGATGAAGGGCGGTCCGTTTCAGATAGCGGGTCACGGACGAGGTGTTCGTTAGAACCCGGCCCCTAGGGGCGATTGAAGAGGCCCTTTTTTCGGGCTTGAGTTGCTGTCCCCCCCACCACCGTCGTTGATGTTATGGGCATGGGAGGACCATCTCACGAAGTTTTCGGGGTCGACGCTGTTCGCGGGCTTCTTCTTGAGCGTGAGCTCAACATGGGGTGTGTGTGTGTGTGTGTGTTTCAAGGCGGCGAAATAGGATGATGATAATTAACGGGGGGATGACGATTTGAGATGTTCATATTGAAGACAAAGCCAAATTTATTCATAAGTTAGTTGCAACTAACTAGCCCCCTTTTTCTCCCATGGGTCATTTGCTGCTTGGATCCCATCCCATCCCACATCCCGCGCCGTTAAAGCTGCGCGGGTATTAGGGCTTTGTTGGCGAAAAGCACCCATAGAGATACGTTCGACGCTGCCATGGTAGAGATATATCTCTATCTGTATTGTTCTTGTTAGGGAACCAGAACCGACATCATCCCCCTCTCTTGCTCAAGATAAGGTAATTAATTATTCAATCGATTTGAGCGTGTTCCAAAAAATGAGATCGAGGAAGATAAAATAATAGTAATACGGAGTACGGAGACTTTGAGAAATATCCATGGCAGAAAGAAAGCATCAAAAAAGCTTGTTCTGATCCTAGCTGTGACAGTTGGCAAAGGTTATTTTTTTTGAATAAAGTCCTTCAAGAATGACAGGGGTGCGTAACAGGCATCAGTATTTTGCGCGGTGAACTTTCTTGGTTAAGTTATAGATAATTAACTTGCATACGATATCTTTACAATTACATCTGCTGAAAAATATTCCGTAGATAGGGTATATCCGCTCTACATACTCCGTGTTTTGCACAGAGTAAGTAGTTTGGGTGCATGTTTCAGGTTTCTTGAGGGTTCGTGCATGTAATATATGTAATATTTATTACCAGTCAAATTGCACAGCAGAACATGATTATTATCTAGTGACGTAGTATCCAGGCAGTGCAACGGCCTAGTAATTACAGAGACACTTGTAGATCAAGCCATTGAGCAAAGATTTGATGTGTAGTCGTCCATAGGTCGGTAAATTCTCCATCACCTTCGGAGTACTATACCCGGTAGCTTCCTCAGAATAAAAAAGGGGTGTTTTCGTCTGTCTCTGGATTTCCAATTCGCGCCGCCGCCAGACCTCCACAAAATGTCTCTCTCTCCTTGACTTAACAAAACGTGCGAGAACAAATCAAAGAAAGATATCCAGAGTTCCCAAGGCCACGCACGCCGCGAAACATATCCCCCCCCCCCTCTGATCCCCTTTGGTTCTCCTTGCTGGTTCGTTGCGCCGCGGAGGTGCCTGGAGGAAACAGGTTTGTAGCCACCGCCCGGGTTGGTTGTTGAGCAGCGTAGCGTAGAGAGGGGTGCTACCCTAGCGTCCATATGGTCCGTGAGAAATAACGATGAAGAAGTTTCCTGACGGATTATTATTGCAGATCCGAAGATCAAGAGGGGGTTGATTATGTAGGATTCAGGAGAGAAAAGAAAAGAAAAGAAAAGGGAGAGAAAGGGGGTTTGGGGGAAGTCTCTTGACCAACTCAGCGTGAAGTGTGAAGTGTGTCCTGGGGGTGATACATAGTTGATGATAGTGGTTATCATAAGCCAGAGAAAAAGGCCGGAAGATGGGTTGGTGTCAGAATTACTCGCCACCAACCTTTGACAGGATCGAGAGAGAGACGAAAAAAAACAAGAAAATTGGATTGACTGGTTGTTCATTGTTCACTGATTGGTTGATTGGCTAATCAGATTGTACGCAGTATGGGATGATGTTTCAGTTGGCAGACGTGTTTCGGATAAAGCAACTCAACTCCTCTCTCTCCTGCATAAAAACTGGACATAAAGTCAAGTCTTCTTCGATGGTGGTACGGAGTATGCTCCTCTCCTCTACCCTCAAGCGTTCGTTCCTCAGCAACATGGTTTCTATCTACTATATATTGCACACGGTATTATATTATATATATTTTATACGCTGTAGTACTTTCAGCAAGTAGTCAAAAATGTGTGTTGTTGTGTGTTGTCCCTTTTTTTTATTTTTTATTTTTTATTTATTTTTTTTAAATTCATAAATGAAGCCGGGGGAGGGTGTTGTAATTATTCATGTAATCTTAATACCAGGGTTGACCAGCTTGGGTCCCTGGACTCCCTGGATTCCCTGGATTCCCTGGGTCCCCAGCAATCTGCATCCAGCGTACGTAGGCATCGAGGAATTGGCACCACCTCCGGGCGCTCGATTGGCTGAGCGGGTGGCTAGTAAGCCCCACTCTATCTCGCCAAGAGTGCCTGACATAATCCTCCTCCTCCCCTTCTAACTTAACTACTTCTTCTTCTTCTCCTTGTTCCACGCTTCCCAACTTCCCATCTCCAACGTCTTTTTCTTCTTTCTTCTCCTTCCCTCGCTCATTCCTTCTCCAGTCTCTCGTTAGGACTCCGAGTCCATCTGTCTCTTACTCTTATTCAATAATATACTTCTTCTTCTTCTTCTTCTTCTTCTTCTTCTTCTATCTCGACCTCTTTTGTCTTTTCCCTCTTCAATACTCTCTCTTTAAACCCCCTTTTTTACCGGCTGCAATTAATATCCCTCACTCCTGATTGTCGCACACGCCTCGCATTTAACACCAGTCCAACTTGGGTTTCAAAGCTTTTGTATAACCATTAATTACCTTGGGGTATCCGTTGTTGAGTTCATACTCCCGTCATGAAGTTCTCCTCCGTCCTCGCGGGCGCCGCTCTCGCGGGTTCGGCCTTCGCTGCTGAGCTGGACCCCATTGTCATCAAGGTAACAAAATAACCATGCCATTTCTTTCTTTCTTTTTTGTTATTACCCCCTCTAAATATTTTCAAATGATATCTCTATTCGTTTTTCTATGGCTAATACGGGATTGGGATTCTTTTCTTTTCTCTTTTCTAGGGCTCCAAATTCTTCTATAAATCAAATGGCACTGAATTGTGAGTGGCTATCTATCCTTCCATGAAGATAATATATACATATACATATGACTAACGATCATTCCAGTTTCATGCGCGGTGTTGCATACCAACGTAAGCGGAACCACATAATTAGTCCTCCATGATCCAACCTTTTTTGGCCCATATTCTAATTGTTATGTGTTTACATGTATACAGAGGAAATCTCCAGCAACGGCACCACCAATAAAAACGGCTATAAAGACCCCCTTGCCAACGTCGAAAATTGCAAACGCGACATTCCACTCCTCCAAGAACTGCAGACAAACATCATCAGAGTCTACGCCATCGACCCCGAAGCGGACCACACGGAGTGCATGGACATGCTCCAGAATGCCGGCATCTACGTGGTCGCTGACTTGTCGGAACCCAAAACCTCCATCAACCGTGATGATCCAAAGTGGGACATTGAACTTTACAACCGCTACACTGCCGTCGTAGACGAGCTTGCCCCTTACTCAAACGTCATGGGCTTCTTCGCCGGCAACGAGGTTTCCAACAACAAGTCCAACACCGACGCTAGCGCCTTCGTCAAAGCTGCCGTTCGCGACACCAAGGCCTACATCAAGCAGAAGGGTTACCGCCCCATTGGTGTCGGCTATGCTACCAACGACGATGCGGATATCCGCGATGATATGGCAGATTACTTCAACTGCAAAAGCAGAGACGAGTCCATTGACTTCTGGGGTTACAACATCTATTCGTGGTGCGGTGACTCGACCTACAAAGAGTCTGGCTACGATAAGGTCGTCAAGGAATTCTCCACCTACTCTGTCCCCGTCTTCTTCGCTGAGTATGGTTGCAACGAAGTCCGCCCACGCAAGTTCACCGACGTCGCGGCGATGTACGGCCCTCAGATGACACCCGTCATCAGTGGAGGTATCGTGTACATGTATTTCCAAGAGGCTAACAACTACGGTATGTCTTGAACCTCGAGATATACCCCCCTTTTTTTTCTTTTTTTTTTCTTATTATCTACGGAATCCAGTAGATCTAACAATATAATTTGAAAACAATAGGTTTGGTCGACCTCAAGGGTGACAAAGTCACACGCCGTGTTGATTTCAAGAATCTCAAGGAGCAAATTAGCAAGATCGACCCCAAGGGCGTCAAGATGAGCGAGTACAACGTTGAGAACACCAAACTCTCCGAGTGCCCCGAAACTAGCAGCGCATGGAAATCCCACGCCTCCCTTCCCCCCGTCCCCAACAAGGAACTCTGCGCCTGCATGGTCAAATCCCTCTCCTGCGTCGCCAAGTCCTCCATTGACGATAAAGAGCTCGGTGAGAAATTCGGCACCGTGTGCGGTCTCGGCGAGGATGTCTGCGCCGGCATCGCCCACGACACCCAAGAGGGTGTATATGGCGCATACGGCATGTGCAACCCACACGACCAGCTCTCGTTCGCCTATGACACCTACTACAAGCAGCAGGGTGAGGCCAGTGACGCCTGTGATTTCGACGGCGCCGCGCAGCTGCAGAGCCCGAAGGAGCCATCAGGCACCTGTACTGGATTGATGGAGCAGGCTGGCCCGGATGGGAAGGGAACTGTTACCTCTGGACCTGCGCCGGGTTCGTCTTCGCCATCTGCTGCGTTTGCGACTACTGTTCCAGCGTTCAATATGGGATTAGTTGGCGTGGGCGCGTATGTTGTCTGCTCTGTTTTGGCCGGGTTCGGGATCATGCTGATGTAAACATTTTTTTCTTTCTTTTTTTCTTCTTTTACTCTGTGTACTGTACTGCGGTAGCTTGGCTGTTGTTTGGAATAGAAAGTATTGCGGAGAGGATTTTGTTTTTTTTTTACATTACACCCCTCACATACATATATATATATATATATGCCTCTACCTCCTTCCCCCTTGGCCCGTGGTATTTGGGTGCGATTAGCTTTTTATTTTTTCATGTTTCCTTTTTATTAATGCGTGCTCCTTTTGGAATTGCAAAAAGAACTTTGCTTGTGCTTCATATCTCTTTTTTTCTTCTTTTCTTTCTCTTTCGCTTCCAGTTCTTGTTCTTGTATTTCGCCCTTATCTATATTTGTAGTCCTTTTTACCTATCCCATCCTTATTCTATTTTATTCTATTGCTATAGTATCTTCACTTCATTCCGCCAAGTATATGGCAAGTATATTAAAAAAATCTAACATTTTTAAAAAAGTAAAGAGATAAAAAAAAAACATATTATTCCATCCATGGATTACTATCCAGCCCGTTCCCTGGTATCTGGTATCTCTGGTATCCCATGGATTGGAATTTCGTCAACCTGAAATTGGTGTTCGTTGCCCTGCCAACCGTCGATACAGTACATACGAGACCCTCGGCGCAAACAAACACACATACGTAAAGCTACAGGACACAGAATTGCTCAACCCAACCCCGGTTTCAGTACGAGTTTTATTTTTTTTTTCTTTTTTCTTGAAGAAGGGATATATATATACATATATATATATACGCGGGAACGGGGGAGCCGTTGCTGTCGGAAACTCGATTTGATTTGATTTTTCAAAACATATTTACATGATAAACGATTAAAAATAAGATATCGCACGGCGGCGACGGGGGCGACAGCGCGACTGACAGAAATAATCCACCATCCCCCTCATATCCGGGCCTTCTCCCGTTGCTGTTGTTGTTGTTGTTGTTTTTTTTTTTTTTTTTTTTTTTGCTTNNTGCGGTTGCGGTTGCGGTGGTGGATGTTAGAGAAGATTCCGACGTTGGGGGTACCGATAACGATACCGCCTCCGCCTACAAGCGGCGCCAGAGAATTCCTTCGAGGACACCCAGGGCGAGGCGTGGAGGTATCGGTATCGGTATCACGGGTGCGGTGAAGGTAGATGCAGCTACAAATGCAAGCGCAAGGGCGACAGCGACAGCAACCGCAACCGCAACAAGAGGGAAACAGAACACCCTGGCCGTTTCCAGAGGTCCTACCAAGACGAGGGTAGATGCCAATGCCAAACCAACCACCTCCACGGACGACGACGACGACGATGTTAGAGACACCCCATCTCCACCCCGCGCCACAGCGCAAACAACACGAACCAGCGCCCACCACAGCCAACGACAACGACAACAAGAACAACAACGACGACGCCAGCTAGGGCCCCGACACACCAACTCCCTCCTCATGCCGTTCCCCGCGGCGATTGGTAGGTATGATAGCCTGACGCCGGGAAGGGGGTTGGGGGATGTGGAGAATGCGCCGTTGCCGGAGCAGTTGGAGGAGTATAAGTATGGGGCTGGGGCTGGGGCTGGGG
>QGQJ01001684.1:0-10758 GCA_003206725.1 Blastomyces emzantsi
TTCATTAACTGCCAACCAAATCAAAAACAGAAATAAAGGAAACAATGAAAATGAAAATTTATGTTCCATTAAAACAGAAAGGTGAATACAAAAACAAAGGGGTTGAAGAAGAGAAGAAAATATGGCGGAGGATGCATGGGGGCTGATGTTCATGTTATCATAATCATGATCCCTATCTCAAAACCGAGATATGCTAGGAGGTGACGTGTTACGAGGGGGTATTCATCCAGCTGGATTTTTTGGCTCGCCACGAGGCCCGGGGTGAGAAATATTAGAGAGAGTCCCCTGTATAAGTCACCGCCATGCAACTATCGTAACCAACGAGAGAGGGTTCTTAATGTGAAAAGAGTGGAATTACAGGGTAGCTGCTTCATTCCGATAGTAGGAGCCGAGAAATAGTGACTTTAATCATCACTATTATAAAGCCAATTCCAAAACCACCCACCAAGGTGGTTGGGTTCAGCTTGCCGATCATCCCTGGGTCGTGAACGCAGCCTCTCAGTTTCGCTGGGCTGTGAATTGGCACCGGCGCGATTGGTCGAGGAACGCGGGGACTGTGACCTATTGCCATTCCCCGAATTTGGTCGACGAGGCGGACTGTCTGAAATAATAAAAGGGTCTGCCATGCTTCCTCTACCACGAGGGGCGGAGGCAGATCGGGGCGGGGGCCTGGGGTCGGACACTGAGCCGGGCCTTGAATCTCGTTGTTGTTCCCCGTTCGGCGTTGGCGGTGCGGAACGCCCAATCCTGGCTCTACAATGAGGACAAGTATTGTGATCGTCAAGCCAAGGGGATATGCAGCTAGAGTGGAACCAGTGTTTGCATGGCAGCACGGTGACCCTGGAATCTAGGTCGACAGCTTCCATGCAGATGCCGCAGGTTTCCGTGCCGTCGAAACGATCAAGTGCTCCCTCCGTTTCTTGCAAAGTCTCTTTTAATGTCTGGGTTTTGAGGAGCGCGAGCTGTTCGGGGGTTACCGGTTGGTCTGCGTTCTCATCTAGGGTTCCACCACCGGCAGCAATGTTTTGAAGAACTGACAGCATCAACGATTGTATCGCTGTTACTTCCCCGTCCGCCAAATCGTCCGTCTGATTTCCAGGTCGGTGTCCAGCAAATTGTCCGAGGACCCTAGTTAACAGTCAACTTGGTTAGTTTATAAACCCAGGAATGTTATTGTGGGGTGGAGATGTTGGGGAAACAGACTCTTGTAAATGAGCAAAAGGATCTGTATCCTCGCGGGCGTTGTAAGCATTTCGCGGTGTCAGGTGCCAACTAACTCTTAGCATGTTTCCGTCTCCGTTTATATTTAAACCTAAATCGTCATGTTCGTGAGGGATATGGGGTTCATGGAGGTTAGGCATAGCAAATGGCGAACGCGGGCCAGCGGAGCCCGGTCTCCGTGCGGTCCGAGTACGGTGGTTTTCTGTAAGGGCGTGCAGTATAGCGGTGGTGTTGCGAAGAAGCGCGAAGGGGTCATTGACGTGGATATCATGCGGGGGTTGTTCGTGAGGGGAAGAACCTCTGGGCGGCCGGAAAGAAGTACTTGCGAAGGTAAATCTCCCATCGCCGGAACGAAAGCTCCGGAACGTTGTACCACCACCTGGGGCCTCGAGGTGTTCAGTTCGATCTGGTCGCCAGCCATGGTCATCTATGGAAGGGAAGGGCGATGTCGAGCGGGGGATTTCGCGGCCAGGAGGGTTATCTACCCGAGAAGGTTGGAGATCTGGTAGCGGGTTATCCCTTTCCACCTAGTAGGGATAGCTAGTTAGTTAGCAGTTTCTATCGACTGATAAGCGTGCTTTAAGGGAATAGACGACGCTGCGTCAGAAGTCTGCTTACGATTTCGACAAAGTCGGACTCGCAGATAGGGCACTGTAATGGACTCTCTGCTTCCCTGGCCCATGCACTCTGGCACTGATAACAGTACAACCTCTCTGGTGTCGTTTCGTCAGCCATGGCTGAGTGGAAGGGACAGAAGTTATTTGTCGGAAAATGTCACGTATTGGTCGATCAGCTCCTCTGTCAAAAGGCAAGATGATGAGAGACCGAAAAGTAGTATTCACGGCGAGATGCCGGGTAAAAGGAGGGGCGCAGACGCAAGTTTACCGGGGCTGGGTGTCGTATATGGCAAAAGTGCCCGGGTGAGAGTATTTTGCTTGCACTTTCGGAGAAAGCGTGATGTAGAAAGGCGAGGTATGCGTGGAGTGCCGATATAGACACAAACACGAAGGTAGCAAGGAGTTGGCGTGGGTTAGCTGGAACGAAGAGACAGTCGATATGCTTGTTGGCTTTGTTGGCCGAACGGGGACGGCCACTTAGAGAGCCGCCAACTAGATGGAAAGCAAAGGCAGTGTCGTAGAATTTGGGCGAATCAGATAGACAAAGTGGAACCTGGCGGATTTAACAGTCTTACAATGGTACAGTAGTTGACACGGCCAGGCGAAGTGCAGTTGGGCGCCATCGTGAAGCTGCGAGTTGTTGGTGCTTTGAGTGGTGGACGCCGGAGTTTGGCGATGACGTTGTTTGCTGCTTAGTGATCACCCCTCCGTGGCGGGGAGCCTCAGCCAGTCCGCCTCCGGACTTTCGCGGTAGGAAAAAGGAACTTGGAACTTGCTGTCACAACCTTCCGGGCTTCCATCTGTAAACCCAGGTATCTTCTTACTTGTGCTCTAACTGCTTCCAACATAGGATCTGTTTGCTCTATATCTACTTCCTTATTACTTAAGTTACCATAGCTAACTTTGACCAATACCAGATTATTTGTTCCTCCTCACCCTGGCCATCTACAAAAGAGAGCCCTCCACGTGTAGGGGTACTCCAGTGTGAGTTACATGTATGTACATGGATCGTACAATATATCAGTGCCATCCAAGCCCCTAAGCTAGCGCACTAGTTACGCGTTTCACGCAGGTTCTTGGGATCATGAATGATCTGAGCCACAGGACCGGGTCCGGTACAGTGGGCAAGGCCATATTTATCACACGACTGGGAAGTTCAGAGGACTCTGACGCACACCTTGGACTTCCGTTCAGTCTGTGATGGATGCACAAACCTGCCGGATTCTGTCGAATTCTCATTTGGCCATTATCTCTATCAAACCGGCTACATGAACATGTAATTTATTTCTATGGCTCGCGCAAGTCAACGGTATGGGTCAAGAATCCAAGATTCATTACAACCCGCTGGCCCAGGCCCATTGCACTGATCATCCAACAGGGACTACTTGCTCATTGACCGCGTCCTATATGGTCGAGGGCTGCTCACCTGTTTCGTTCTTCACTTTATTCTTTTTGTTGTGCTTTCAGTTCCTGTTATATTTTTTTCCCCTTTCAGACGTTTACAAGCCTCGGTCAATCTGTCTTACTGTCGCACCTCTTTATCCCATGCTTACGCATGTGCCAGCAAACCCACATAGCGGACATGGGAATGTATTATATTGATATGTAGAAACTCAGGAAAAAGGATGTCCGCCATTAATAACAAAACGCTATGCTAATATTACTATATATGCATCCTATTTATATAGATATCTGGTCTTGGAGCCACGAGGATATGATTTAAAATAACACGACACTGTAAAAAGAAATTCATGAGAGGGGAAATGAAAAATATGCGCGACCGGGCAGAAACACAAGCAAGAAAAGAAAACCAGATAGGAGCAACGGCAAATCAAGATGACATTCCCCTTAGCCCATCAATAGAAAGGATGGCCGGAACCATCACCACCACCATCCACCCCCTTCTTCCAAACGCCTCCCATATGCTGCTTCCATCATCTCCATCCTAAGTGGGACATCATAGCAACATAAGCCCTTTCCTCCGCCCACGAACCAAACACAACGAACAGAAGGGGGAAAAAAAACAGTATAATCTCGCACCCAGCAATAACCTCCCTCCTAACCTCACCGCCTCTTCGCCCCCTTCATAATAAGCCCCCCGACCACGCCAGCTGCAAGCGCCACGCCTCCCAAGATCGCAACCCCAACTAACCCTTCCTTCGCAACCTTATCATCAATCAGGGTCCGCAAACTGGCCGCCTGCAGGTTCCCGGGCTCATGGTCGAGAAGGAGATCGTTGTATCTGCGCGCCTCGCCGTAGTTACCTAGCTTGTAGTTGCCGAGGGCGAGGTAGTAGAGACATTCTCGCCGTCGTTCGTGGGCAGACTTGAATATTTCAGAGAGTAGGCGTACGCCTTCTTGTTGTTCTTGGCGGATGTTGGATTTTATGAGGCCCTGTAGATTTTTTTTGGGGGTGGTGGTGGAGGTGGTTAGTCGTTTGTATATTTTGCGAGCGGGTTGGGCACCGGGTGGATTGGGGAAAAAGAATAATAATAAATAAGTATGGAAAAAAGGAATGAATGTTTTATATACCCAAGCATAATTGAATTTAGTCTGCACGCCGACATACTCTCCTTCCTTTTCGTATTGGGCTCTCAGGACCTGGAGCTCTGCGGGTTTCAGCGGGCTGCGGGATAGGTAAAAGTGGTATCAGTGTTTCGCTTCTTTCTCTCAAACAGGCGACGAAAATATTCCGCAAGTGGAAGGACTTCGGTTATAGAATCTCATGGTATGAGGATGAATAGGCAAAGATATGGAACTGACCTCTCAGCATCCGCCGCATCTAGAGTCAAATATACGTATTAGCAACATGCGCAGCGGAAAGCTAGGGGAGCGGAGCAAGACATACATGGAAGATTCGAACCCATAGGGGTTTACTATCTGTGATACGAAGCTTGTTTCTGCTATCTGTCACAAAAGGGTATATTGACAGCAGCTCAAGATATATTAAAGAGCGGTACAGTGGCCTGGTTCGTGTCGCAAACACAGCTGTCTGGAGTTAGATATCCGCTTCCCCTGCTCCGTGGCGCGGGCGGAGTTTTGGAGCAAACGACAGCCGCCGCGGCTTCAGCGCCAAGTCATGTGGCAGTTACTGCCGCAACAGGCCAGACGTCAACAAACACAGCCACATCTGACCTCATCGCCATTACTTATTATCCCTTTCACGTATCTCTCTCAGAAGACAGCGTTGATTTCGCACCCTATACAATTCGCGCCGCAAAGATGCTCCTCGAGGAAGATCCTGCAACAGTACGCTCCCCACAACTCTCAAAACTATCCTCTCAAAAAACCACACCTCCCACTGACACAAAAAAACAAAAAAAAAACAGCTAATCCACCACACAATCGGCAACTTCAACATCCAACCCGACAAACTCGCGCTTACCCGCATAACCGACTCCCTCTCCTCCCTCCAACAATCGCGCGACCTGCGCACCCGCGAAGCAGAAATCTCCCTGCGCAAACTAGCCCGCAACCTCAACACCCTCAACGCCCAGCACGCAGACAATGTCTCCTCGCACGACCCCGCGCGCCACGCCGCGTCCATAGTCGAGCTCGATACGAAGAAGTTTCGCATTGCGAAGGCGGCGTCGGAGTTGGAAATTGAGAGTGAGCGGCTGGAGGGGGAATTGGAGATGTTGAAGGCGAGGTTGGCGGAGTTGGATGCGCAGGGGCTCGAGGGGGATGAGATGGCCAGGAGAGAGAGAGAGTTGGATGACTCGACAATGTATGTCTTTCGTTCTTTTTTTTCCCTCTTTACTTTCTCCGGACTACCCGCCCAGCTATCTCCCTTGGGATATAACAAGCATGGTTCTTATTTTTTGTATTTTTTTTTTTTGGTGATAAAGAAAAACTAACTGAAATGCCCATCAACCCCTACGCTATATGTAGTCTCCGCCTCAAAATCTACCGCTCACTCGGAATCGACGTCGAGCCCGATGAAGCGGGCAACTACAACAAAGCAATTATCCGAAACAGCCGCAAGGGTGATGTCCACGTTGTTAACATCGATCCGAAATTCTCCCGGTTTTTTTATGCAAATTATTTCTGGCAGACGATGCAGGGGTGATTGGCTCTTGATTTCTTTCCTTTTTCATATCAAATGTAATGTGCTTTCCTTGGGATGTGTTTGATGGCGTTCTGGCCATAATTCATACGCAACATTTTGGTGTTTTGGGTTCTTGATGATTACAGGTGTGGGAAATGGAGGGGTCGGGTTGGGTATGGGTGGAATTGGATATATTTTGTATTACTGGCGTACACTATACTTGTTGAAGAATCCTTCTGTGGTATCTGAAATGATGAGATTCCCTCTTCGTTGCTCCGACGCATTTTACTTCATGTTATCAAAATTCAGTTGTTATTGAGCCGGATATGATTAAGTCAAGTGACATTTTTAATAGCTGTTCCAAAATTTGGATATAGTCTCGGAATCCTTTTTTCCAAGACACCTATCTATCTATGCATTCATTATTGCCACCATAATAGCGAGGGATGATTGCGATAGGCCTATGATCAAATGCGCCGGAGAGAACGATATTTGCTGGTCGGTTTAAGGTTTCGGGAGCTAAGTTACGACCTAGCGAATTAGTTCTATAACTTGTAGCAAGTCGCAGTTAGAAGAAGCCCCTCCGCTCCAATCTTCGCTTATTGCTACATAGAAGTTGATTCAAATAAAGATATCACATACTGTTTGATTTGGGTGTAAGTTACCCAACATGCTTGCAATTATTGCATTCACTAGTCAAAACGAGGCATTGACATTACTCTATATATAGTTATAGATTGTTGCGATGTAGACAGGAATGGTTCAGATCAAAGTAGAGTAGAATCGAGATAGGAAGAGAAAAAAAATGAAAGGAACGGCCAAAAGGATCATTCAAAAGCTATTCCTCCTCAACGTACTTGTTGTCTCGCTTCTAAGCATCTTCATACCCAGCGGTGCATCGTCCCGTTTAAAAATTTCATTACCCCTAGGCGCCGCCATTTGTTGATCTTCCTTTCTGCGTACTGCCGGTGAAATACCAAACCTCCAACGATCAAGTGCCAGCGCTTTCTCCTCGTCTTCATGGGACATTCGCTTCTTCTCTCCAGGTCCCCAGCGTAGTTTCAGATAGCGGTTGAGTGTCTGGGCAAAAACGACCAGCGCAACGCTGACCCATGAGATCCACTGGCCGATTTCCTTGGGCTGTTCATTGCTGGGAAGCTTTACCATCCGATACTCGCACATGACAACGTTGACGATGAAGGCGGCGAAATGGGCGAGCATAACAAAGAGATGGAAGTTTGTAAACACTACCGCCCAACGAGATCGTGGCTTCTGGGATTGGGGCTGTCCGGGTCCGGGTCCGGGTAACCAGGATAGCGATGAGGACAGTGATGATGAAAGTGGCCGTATCGATACAGACACATCTTTGGGTTTGTCGGTGGTAGTACCCTGCCGACCGTGAACACATGTGCCCATCCGACGAAGACCGACTATGTCTGATGCTGAGGTAGCTGTTGCAAAGTTGATATTCGTATTTTTATTCCGCCACACTGTGCGAAATAATATCTCAACAACAACCCAGGTAAAAATGTATATGATCGTTGCTGGAAGGAAAATCGACGTGATATCTCTGGGGCGGTTTATATAGTTCGGCCAGGCCACGACGTCATGCTTTGGGCGGAAAACTCGAGCTTCGGGCGGGCATGCGTACTGGCAGTCGGCACTAGGGTTTGGGAATAAAGAGCCATCAAACGAAGACGCATCACCGCGCGATATGCAATCTGGGGTGATGAATCCCGCCCCATTCACATACATGCACGACGCAGTAAATATCGCACCAAACACCAAGAGCAGGCCCCACATTATCACGATCCACCGTTTCCTTCTCTCCGCATATATCAACGTCGATGACCAATTTAATAACGGAGCAGTGAGCATGGCGCCTGACGAGGTTACCGCGAAAATCCCATAGATATCCAGGTCTATGGCTTTTCGGGCGGGGCTGGCCAGGAGGAGGCCGTGGAGAGCTGCCGCTCCACTATACGACATTGCACTGGCGAGTGCGCCGAAGACCAGCCATTTCTGACGACGGCAGAGGACGGCGAATACCAAAAGTAGATAGAAGAGGATTCGCTGGAGAAGGTTATATGGTCCGCTTATGGGGAAAACGCAGAGAACGTCGGGTCCGTATCCACCGTATACATTGAGCTCCTCGCTTGCTGCGGATACGGAGGTGCTACATAGAATAACCAGGAAGAGTAGGCGGGCAGACATAGTACTGGCCACCTTGCCCACGAGCATGCTGGACATTTCGCATTCCGCTGAGAAACTAAACGGGGCAGAAGAAATGCAATGAACAAACTTCTAGCTCACAGCTGGGAAAGGTTGACGAATACACATTCAAAAGATCTTAAGGTGTAAGGAACCCCGTCAGGTTATGCCTTCTTATAGATATGGCAAGTTTGTCCTCAGCAATATTTGATTTGAACAAAGCCAAACCTCTTGTGCTCCGTGAGGGAAAATGGCTGCCAAAGATATATATCATTGTGGTAGGCCAGCCGTCCAAGTTTGACCACGGATCACCCAAAGACGAAAACTTGGTGGTAGGTCGGTCATATATCGAACAAAAAGAAATACGGTCTGCTGCGGAGAGCCCCTGGATTGGTTCATGGGCTTGGTGGCTGTGGCTGAGTTTGAGCGATGTTCCGTGTTGGATGCGATGCTGAACCAGTGAGCAAAGAGAGATAGAGGATTCTGTCACCAAATTTTGGAATGCAGGGAGGGGAAAGCTGTGATGATGCAAAGGTTAAACTGCGATATTCATTCATTCTCCTGATTCCCATCGCGTGGATTCCATGCTGGCTCTTGGTTTGACAAGATGGTGGGTTGGATACAGCTTTGGCTGTCAATACACCTCTATAACACCAAACTCACCTTTCTTTTGATAAGCTGTGGGTTAATTTACTAATTACTGGCCATGCTAATGTCTTTAGCAGAGTGGGCATTCACCTCCGGTTTTCCTTCCCGCTTTTGAGCTTTTGGTGCTGGAAGTGGATTGATTCCTGGTGGTTATTCTATTCGTGAAGCTCAAAAAATCATCCACGAACGAAACGGACACGAATGTTAGAAACATCATCTTTGGCACTCCCTTGCAGATGGCGGTTGATCTTTTTTGAGGGATTTATTTTTTCATACCAAATTCAACCCCAGAAGCCGCCTTGAAACAAATAAACCATGCAGCCAGAACGGCAACACCGAATGAACACACGCGGCTTAACAACCCTGATTGGGGCGAAGGAAGAACAGGAATTCTGATCTGCCAGTAGGAGGAACCCGCCAACAAGAAATCTGGATTCTTCTGTGCCATCTATATTCCCTGCTTTCAAGGTCGCACAAGAACAGCGTCGAACCTGGTCCTCCCGCGTGGATGGTTAATCGGCGGTGGGAACTAAGCTTTAACTAAAACTCGCAGTGTATGGACTATTTTTAGATCAGAACTGCAAGCTTGCCGAAAGCGAGGGTTTTATACATACATTAGTTATTGCTACTACATTCTAGTACACGGGCGGGAGCTCTTGAAGGCGGGAATCTCTGCCAACTTACATAAACCAATAGTATGGCTTTGACCTAGCCGACTGCTCTTTGTCGGGGGAGTCAATTCAATCACGGATATGTGTGCATAGGTCCGATGAGAAGGACTGCGCTATACATTATCAACGGCAGCCTACAGGAGACCTTATTCCCCTTATTCCCCCTTGGCGTAAGAGCGAAAAAACTCGTCCGTGTCCGTTTCTCTGTTCGGTTGCTACAAAAAGCCCATTCATTCCGAAAGAAAGCAGCGGGTGGACGGGAAGCGGAAGGCGATGCTACCGAGAGGATAAAGAATGAAGGCTTCATGTTTCGAGTATTTAGGAGAGGAGGGTCTCAGGCTAACGGACGGGGTGGAGGAAAGGCCAGGCATTCAAATTTCCTAACTCTCTCAATCATTAATAATGAAGCAAAAAGGGATTACTGAAACAGGCAGCCGAGATAGATGGAGGCCAACTTGTCTAGGGATGCGTAGACATAAATAGAGACGGTCAGCTATCGAAGTGAGTTGGTAAAACGAAACCAACCACGCTCAACAAGGAGTAGAGTCCGATTTCACGAGCCCGAAACTCTATACAGAACCCACCCGCCGCAATATCCTAGCACTTTCTTCCCCTGCAACAATGGCAGTAATCACAATCGATATAATTTCAGATGTGATATGTCCCTGGGTGTGTACTCTCACGTTGCAGGAAAAACCCCCTTACGAAAAACAAAACCTGTTATAGTGCCTACTGATTAACCAAACAAACAATTTTTTTTTAAAGAAAAAGTGCTTCATCGGCTACCGCGACCTCAAAAAAGCCATCTCCCTCTACCAAAAAACCTACCCAGGCGGCTCCAAAGATGAATTCCAACTATCATGGAAACCCTACTTCATAGACCAAGACCCTCCCAAGCAAAGCGTGCTCATACAAGGTAAAAGTGTCCTAAATATGCCCATGGTTCCTTTCAATCATAGTTATCACTTATCAACAGTACTTGCGCCAAATACTTACTGCAACCAATATATATATATATATACATATATATATCAGACCGCATGCTCCGCAAAATGGGCCTCAAAATGACCGAGGCAGCCCAAACCCGCCTAAAACGCGTCGGGGCAGCGCTGGGTATCAATTTCAAGTTTGGCGGGTACATGGGCAGCTCGCGGCTTGCGCATGTACTCCTGCACACCACCGCGGCGGAGAAGGGGCTAGCGATGCAGGGTAAAGCTTCGGAGATGTTGTTCGAGTATCAGTTTGAGAGGGAGGAGGATGTTGGTTGTGTCGAGACCCTTGTGAGGGCTGCGGTGGAAGCAGGGTTGGGGGAGGGAGAGGTTAGGGAGTGGCTGGCAGGGGA
>QGQJ01000169.1:0-21788 GCA_003206725.1 Blastomyces emzantsi
CCCCCCCCCCCCCCCCCCCCTGGCAGGAGCTGAATGTTACCTCGCGCTATCAGCGCAATACCAACAGCAGGAGAATATAATGCGGGGAAACCCGCTTCAACGGAGCAGCAGGCAAGAAATCAGTCAGTTTTATTACTCCATAATCTTGTCCGAGTGTCATTTTAGTCAGAGACTAACTACGTGTCTTCTTAGTGTTAGAACCATTCATAGGTCATCGAATGCCATCGAATGACATCGGTAGAGTGGGATATGTCAGGAGTTGCAGGATATTTGAGCGAGTCCTTGTCTGTCGGTGTTTTGAATGTTGAAAGGTATGTGTACAGTGGGACAATGGGACAAAATTAAGAATATCACCAAGCGATTGTTGACGTGCATGTTTCGACATCGTCTGCAAGAAGCTTTTTCGGCGCTTTTTTTTGTCTGGTTCTCTATTGCTTATTTTGTTCTTGGATCTGCCCGAAAACCAACTCAATGCTTCTGGCGTTGAACCTTAATCGCTTACTTTCGGCTTGCCGTTGTTCAACCCTAGAGTCCGAGAGTTAGTAAAGGGAAATCAGACCACGCATGATAATATGAGGCGGGGAACCAAATTGTGGTCTCGCCGGCTTTTTGGCTGGACTGCTGGCTCACCTCGCTAAAGGGCTAAAGTGAGACGATGCAACATTGCCCTGCTCTAAGAATGGCGCTACTGTGTGAGAGAGTTAGCAGCGAGATCGAACCCCGGTCCAAGATTGCCGATCGTGGAGGAGTTGGCCAACTAGCATACTCGTTGGCTTGATGGCCTCTTCGCCAAACCCCAAAAAATAACGGCCTGGTCAAGCGCGCCAAGACCGTGAGATGTAACATGAAAAAACACGCCAGCAGCCCTCCCCGCGAAAATTGGTGGTTTGATATTTCACGATGTGATTGGGTCGCTTGCTTTCGATCGGAGCCTGAGAACTCGACAGCTCTGGTTCGTCCCAGGCGGCGTTCTTGGCCCCTGTGCCCAGGCCGGAGGAAAAATTGTGGCCCGGACAATGGGTGCTTGCTGCGCTTTGATTCTCCCGCTTCACATCATCCATGGATAGTTGACATGGGTAAAAACATGTAAATAGCTGATCTCCCCCGTCGTCGTCTTCTTACTGTCGCTGTCGCCGTCCTTTATCCTTTCTTCGTTGCTTTTGGCGCCATTTTCGCCGAAAATATTTCGTGTCCTCTGTTATGAGGTTTGTCCCAGAAGGGACTTTGAACTATGGCTTACAATGACGTTGCGGAGAGCCCGGACGCGGCCAGGAACCATTCGAAAGATGTATCAGTTTCAGGGAAGGTAGATTTAAAGGAAATCGACCATTTTGTCGACGGCGACGGCCCCGAGCCGACGGAACATGAGCTTGATACGCTCAGACGCATTCCTGACACAATTCCATGGATTTGCTTCACCATTGCTTTCGTGGAGCTTTGTGAACGGTTTGCTTATTATGGAAGCACAGTCGTCTGTACGTGCAATTTGTTCGAAAGTCTTTGAATTCCATCATCTGTAGACTCATCGGGCTGATAAAATATTTGCAGTGACCAATTTCATCCAGCAACCGCTCCCAGCAGGATCTACCACCGGAAACGACCCCAGATCCGATGGCCAACCAGGAGGTGCGTGATTTCTTCTGGATATTGCTTCAAAACTTGAGCTGACACATTTCGTAGCTCTCGGCAAGGGACAACGAGCTTCCCAGGGAATGGTATTGTGTACGCGCGACTCATGCTCCCACCGATTCTCTTTTCCAAATCGCTAATACTTCAAAAAAGTCAATAAAATGTGGTCGTATTTTGCGCCCCTCTTCGGCGGTATGTAACACATCTAGTGTCAGCAATAAAGAGTTCCGGAAAGCTAACGTCATCGACTTCCAGGCTACCTCGCTGATTCGAAATGGGGAAAAATGAGAACGATTCAATACTCTATTGCCCTTGCTATGTTTGGCCATATCATCCTTATCGTTTCCGCTCTTCCTCCCGTCATTAAGAACCCGGATGGAGCACTGGGATGTCTGGCCATTGGCCTCCTTGTCTTTGGTGCTGGCGTGGGTGGTTTCAAGTGAGATTTATATACTTTCAATCGGGGCAACTTCGAAATCCGGGATGGAACTGACATTTTCTAGGCCTAATATTTCTCCGCTCATGGTTGAGCAATTGAAATACTCGAAGATGCGCGTCGTTGAACGGAAAGGCGAAAAGATCATTCTGGATCCCGCCCTCACTACGCAGCGTATTTTCATGTATTTTTATCTTTGCATTAACATCGGCTCCATCGTTGGTCAGGTTACTATGGTTTACGCCGAGCGCTACGTTGGTTTCTGGCTCTCCTTCACGCTCCCTACTGTAATGTTCTGCTTCTGCCCTCTTGTGCTCGGAGTGTTGCACAAAAGATACGTTCACTACCCGCCGACCGAATCCGTCCTAGGAAACGCCGTCAAACTTATCAAGTTTGCTTGCAAGGGGAAAGTCTCCTGGAATCCCCGAAGAACGTAAGTGGTATTAATCACTCTGACGGCAGTATACCATATCTGACCTCTATAAAAGTACTCGTAACCTGGGATCGCCGGCTTTCTGGAACGATGTCAAGCCTTCAAACGTCGCAAATAAGCCCAAGTGGATGACTTTCGACGATGCTTGGGTTGACCAAGTGGCCAGAGGAACCAAAGCCTGTTTGGTGTTTGCCTATTATCCACTTTTCTGTAAGGACGATTACCTATGTACTCCCCTGTTCCTCAATACTGATAATAACTAGGGTTGGCGTACAATCAAATCGACGGGAATCTCACCTCCCAGGCTGCAACATTGGAGCTTCACGGCGTCCCGAACGACCTCATCAACAACCTCAACCCACTTGGGATTGTCATCATGATTCCGATTTTGGATTTAATTGTTTATCCGTTCCTGCGTTTCCTTAAAATTCGCTTCTCCCCGCTGCGACGGATGGCGGCTGGTTTCTTTGTTGCCACTTGTGCGATGATTTGGGCTGCCGTTGTCCAGCATTTCATTTATACCAAAGGCGCTTGCGGGAAATACATGAATACCTGCGATACTCCTGCTCCAATAAACGTCTGGGTCCAGGCTGGCGCGGTAAGAACTTACATTCGGAAGACCCTTTTCCGTTTTATCCAGGTACTAATACAAACCGGTAGTATGTTCTCGTTGGTTTATCCGAGATCATGGCTTCAATCACCGGCCTTGAATATTCGTACACCAAAGCGCCTGCCAATATGAGAGGATTGGTTTTCGGTCAGTTTCTTGCTTTCCCTCTTGCTCTAATTAAACTAGAATGCAAATATTAACACTATCTCTTGAGATAGGTTTCTACCACTTCACCAGCGCCGTATCAGCTGCCCTTGGTCAAGCCTTCGTCTCCGTTTCTGAGGACCCCCTCCTCGTCTGGAACTACACTATTGTAGCCGTTATCGCCTTCTGCGGTGGCGTTGTCTTCTGGTTCACATTCAGAAGTCTCGACAAGAAGGAAGAGCAATTGAACATGATCCAGGAGTCGGAGTATCGAGGCCGTGCCAGGCAAGCCGCCGATGAGAAGGTTTTCGACGACGAGATGAAAACATAATCAATCTGCCACCCAATTCGTCTCCTTTGAATAGTATTTCCCTATTCGTATGCGACCTCCTTCTCTCTTTTTCTTCTTTTTTCTTTTCTTTTTTTCTTTCTGAAATTTATCACATACCGTTTGAAGAGAGCGGGGAGACAGAAATGTGTTCGAGTAGCAGGGAATATACCCAACTTTTGCTCCCTCTGCCTGCTCTGCATATATTCCTACGCATACGCCTACGCATATGCCTACAATACCACATTTATTTGATCTTTCCAACACTCCTTTTTAATAACCTGAAAATCTTAATGCGGGAAAAACGAGCAAAATTTTCCGCGTGAGTCTTTTATATTATGTCATTTAGCTAGTTTTAAGCACCTCCCCCCTTATACCATGGAATATATTATTTTTGTTGCGCCGTACGCACTTCCAGCCTTCAGATTCATGCAGCATTATTCATATTTTCCTTGTTCTCTTTGATGAGACGCTTTTGGTTTGGGGAGCGGCTTGGAGAGAAATAATAGTACATCCGCGTACTTCTACCAACCTAAGCGAGCAAGACGAGGAGGTGGCACCACAACGCGCTGATCCAGCCTCTAGGCTTGGCTAAAACTCCGGGCCTGAAAAGCCAGCGCCTGGTTCTGCATTTTCATTTTCATTTTATAAATATATTTATATTTATTTTTCCCTAGAAAAATCCCCCGGGACGGTCTGGACCTGGGCAGCTCGTTGAAATGAATGCGCTCAACGAAAGCATGGATGGCCACCCATTTCAGGCTGAGGATAGCGCCCCTCGCGCGAGGATCATAATGCTAGAATGCTCGAGAAGTCGTCCTTGTGATAAAGGCCTCGTTTTCAGGGTATTTCTCACCTATCAGTTTCCATTTTCTGTCACAGGGACATATTTTAGACCATGCCGGGGATTGGCTGTCAAAGGCACCAATTGAGAGAGAGGGAGTGAGAGAGAGAGATGCCCGTGAACTTTTATCACCACGTCAAGGGTGTTCTGGGATGGATAGAATCGTCGGTTTAGCCTTCTTGTGGTCTAGAATATTAGTTAAAGCGTCCTGCGATTGGTGCGGAGAGTGGGGAAGCTTTAGGGGCCGCACACTACAAACGGTGTTACTTACATAGTAGTCCAATAAACCCCCTAGCAAACTCTTCGACAACAATAACTAACGTAAACCAAGTCAAGTGGTGAAAGATTCAGCTGAGAACCAAGAGCGTCCGTCCTTTTAAGCCGGGGCTTTCTTAGTAGGAATTTTTGGGGAATCTCTCCAGGGATGTCCCTTTCTCGATCGAACATTTGCAAGGGAACAATCCCGTAGTTATATTTTTATCTATCTCGACCGAAAGCTATATATGTGCTCCGTACAGTAAGTACTGGGAATGAGGCCCAAGACCCTCACCCCCCTGTTTGGTATCTTTTATTACAAGCCATGATGGCGAGGACCGAAAAAAGGCGCGAACATGGCCTGGTTGCTTAACTTTGCATTTACATAGTAAGCCCTGGGACACCCATGCTCCCCGATCCACCCCTTGAGGGGTTGACACCGGCGAAAACCGACTATCCATACAAAATTCGGCGAGATGTGACGAAGCAAACCCGAGCTGTCTCCCTTGTACCGGCAGTGATCGGACACAAATGCGATGGTTATGCCAACTGTCAAAGGCGGGGCTGGGGCATTGCTCTCCCAGAACGGCCTATCTCAGCAAAATGTGATATGGGGAAGACAGACCACTGCCTCTCCTATCCATTTAGACGATAGCAACGAGGGCGGGGTCTTCGAATGCACATAAAACTGAAAAGCTGTGCTTTGATTGCTCCTGATCCGATATGGAACAACATACCAGGGGTATTTAGTCTCTGTTTTTTGGGAACCTGTAGCATTACGGGTTTCGCATAGAGAACCAGCAAATTGAGAACGGCATCATTGTGTTGTGCACTCGGACATATTCGGGGTTTAACTTGAGCTGACTGGGGGTACTGCCTGTTAGGTTTAGGTAGCGCATGAATCAGTTCAATATATCATGGACTTCTACGAGAAACCTGATGGTTACGCAAAAGAGGTTGCCTGTCAAATGTCCAGCAAGATCGGCAAAGAGAGACAGAATCTTGTCTGTTACTTGCGCGAGCACCTTGCGGGAGGACTATGTAACCATTACCATGCCACAGACCTTCGGGTTTTCAGAAGGCCGGGAAATGAAGCTTGTTTTTGGGCAATGCTGGGATTATAACAGCTGAAATATCCCTCACATGCAATATTCAGCTCGCCGCATATATGCCAGGATAATTCACCAAGTCCCCGCACCCTGTCAATTCTACCTGCGACCGTTGCCGACTCGAGCAAGGATAGATCATCACCGTCGGCGGCTAGATGAACACGCCATGTTGCTACCCGATTTAAGAGAACCTTGACGTGTTCGGGAAGTTGTTGGCCTGGCCCAAAGCAGACCATGGAGAACTGCAACCATCATTGCACCGAGGGGGAATCTTTTTGATCAGTATCGCTGGCTCCTTACGCTGTAGTTAAGCTAGGAGTGAGCCCTTGAGCCCTCATCATATTATCAGGCAATAATATCCGGGATATATATGGGAAAGTGCAACTTCTTAGACACAAGATCCCGCAAGATTCCATGGACACAGAGTTAAAGCATACACTCTACCTCCTGAAGCTATGCGAATAGCGTCTTAGAACTGAGTACGTTAAGTTCTTTCCTAGGATCTAACTGTCGCTATCTAGTTACACTGCGTAACCAAGCTATATACACTTTGCTCTCTATTCCACCCCGCATGCGAGAAGGCTGTTGGGATTCTCTTGACTCTATGATACAATAGGATAATATGGAGGTCGAAGAATGCGGGACAAGGAAGCTGGTGGCATGTGCAGATGAAACTCACGCCGAGCCTGATATGTAATCGGATGATGAGAGAGATTTTCTAACTTCAGCGGCACCTTCTGTGCCGCCAATGGCTTACTCAACTTGATTTTCAGCTGTGCTGAGGATATCCCGGAACAGGCGAGGAGGGTGTTGTGCTCTATTTTGTAGGAGAAAGAATGAGGAGAGGGCTGTAGGTGCAGAGGTTGCAATGAGGTTGGATAACACATGTAGGGAGACTGTTCTAGCTATGGGTTAATGGTACTAAATACTGTTTGTATTGATGATATTTTTCTTCTGTCATTTGATACTTGTATGTTTTATCTCGCTTTTGGTGTCACTGAGGAACCGACTTGGGAAAACAACGGGATGATTAATTAAGGGGCAGTCTGCCTATCGTGCCGCTGAGGGACGGCGCAACACATAAGAGTTGAAAATCTCCTCGAATGACCCAGAGCAACCGCGAATGAAATAGAAGATGAAAAAAAAAAAAAATCAACAACCTGCAGTGTGTCAGGTAAGTAGAACTATGTTTTATGAGCTTATTTACATAAACGCACAAGATTCCTACTATGAAAATAAAAAAAAAAAAGAGTCAAACATGACTGTGAGACCCCGAATCTACAACTCCACTTGCCAATCACAAAACCTTAATCTCTGCGGGCCCCGTCAACGGTAAGTTAACCTTTGCGGATAACGCCCCGGTTTCAGCATCATACTCGAACCGAGAACCCTCATCACCACCCTGCGTGGAAATTTTGGGCGGCTTCCCATCACGACCCAAAACCGAGATAGAGGCGATCTTCAACTGGCCAATGGCCTCGTAGTCAAATTTACCCTCCATCCTGAATTGCCCCTTGCGATACGAGAATTGGATCTCCATTGTATGCTTTTGCTCTAGAGATTCGCCATCGTCAAGGTATAGAGTTCCAACAGCATCACCATCAAGCCCGGGTGCAATGATAATGTCAAAGGGTTGTTCGCGGAGGGTTTTGGTGGTGTTAGCACTGTTAGTTCTGAGTGGGACGATGTTTCCCCCGCGGATATGAAGAGGGATGTGTGTGAAAGGGATATCGTTGAGAGTGATGGATTTGCCTTCGCCGCGGACTGGTTTTCCGGTGTAGTAATCGTAAAAAATATCGTCTGGTAGGTATATGTCTACGCTTGTGGAATCCTCTTCCGTCACGGGGCTGACGAGGATGGCGTCTCCGTAGAAAAATTGAAGATCGATCGAGAAGGTGTTTTGGTCTTTAGGATACAAGTAGAATAGCGGATTGAGGAAAGGTTCACCCGTCTTTGTCTGCCTGTTAAAGGCCGTATAAATGTAGTCAAGCAGCTTGTATCTAATTTCGATGGCTTTGCGGGCGGCTTCCGCGACCGACTCCCAGCGGTAGAATTCTTGGGATTCGGAGTCGAGGCCGTTATGGTTACGGTAGAACGAGCTAAATGCACCAAGCATTGCCCATCTGGAGCAAAGAGTCTCCGTCGTGTTGCCTATATACACCAGCAAATTAATGAAATTCACCCACGCATCAATGTTTATATCTGCGTACCTCCAAAGCCACAGACATCACTCCCCGTCATAGGTACTTGGAAGATGGATGTATAAGCAAGCATCTGCCCAATTGATCGCCTATACTGTTCCCATGTGCTCAGATTATCGCCGAGCCTGTTCTCAAAATCGTCAGCACAACCAACTAAATCGAGTTTTTTTTCTTTTCTTTTTGATCAATTGATCGTTCTCACCATTTCCCAACATGCTTCCCGGCGCCCGCAAACGTACTACGCGTGATAACCAACGGCCTCACCGACGATCGTCTCTTGAGCATCGCAGTGCGCGATACTTGGCTCATCACTACAGTATTAATTAGCCACCGTTTCCAAAGGATCGAAAATAATATCGACGGTAGTAGTAGATCCGTAACTTACTGCTTCCGTAAATGTTGTGTACATCATACTCAACCAAACCGTTTGCATGGACTAGGTCGGTGTCCGCAGTTTTGTTGCTGATGGATCCTGCTTGGTTACGAATCTTGTACGGCGGGTCTATAAGCTCGCGGTTTGGGAGACCCTGCTTGTGACCACCTTCACCGTCTCTCTTCGCACGGTTATGGGGTGGCTGGAACACTGGTGAAAATCCTGGAATGGGGCGTGGATTCGGTCGCACTGCGGGTGGTTCAGGGGGAAACTTTTCATCTATGGCGTACTTTTCTGGATCCTTACATGGGTAGTCACAGAAATTGGCAGGTTCATTCATGTCGATCCATAAGCCGTCGATATCTACGCCAGTTTGCGGGTCGAAGAATTGGGCAATTTCGTTCACCCAGTAGTTTTCCGCATCTGGATGGAACCAGTCCGGGAACGCTGTCACACCAGGCCACACAACACCTGCTCGGGATTAGAAAAAGTAGCATAAATTTTCGACATCTGTGATGCATACCTTTGAATATAGAACCATCGGCTCTTTTCAAAAAGATATCCTGCTCTACCCCCCTGTTGAACGCTCCATTATCAGAATAAGCCACGGCAGGATCCACCATCATAATGTAGTGTTGGTCATGCTGATGAAGGTAGTCCACGAGTCCCCGGATCTTTTTTATCGGGAATCGCTCGGGATCTAGGGTAAAAATTTTGCGGGCATCCATGTAGTCAATGTCCGTCCACATCGTCTCAAGGGGAATATTCGCCTGGCTGTAATTATAGACCACCTCGGCAACATCAAAGACATCTCGATATCCATAGCGGCATTGATGGAACTATTACAATGTCAACGAGGCGTTATCTATCAACAGAAACGAAATAACAGTGGGAGCATATGAAAAATGGGAAACCTACCCCAAACCCCCAGTAGGGCATCATGGCCGGTAATCCCACCACCTCTGCGTATTGAGCGCTAGCTTCTTTTGGAGTCGGGCCAGCAAAGAAGTAAAGATCAATGATCCCACCTAGTTGATATCGATCAATGAAAGATCCACCAAACCTCGTTGTCTTCCGCGTCACTAACCTAGAGAATTGTATTCTAGATACTGATCACCCTTCTCATTCCTGTCGATCTTGACGTCCATGCCATTGGAGTTAAGGAGAAACACGCCGTGAGTACCGGCTTCACCTCTGTGGTCAATGTAGACCGGGTGGTCGCCATAGAGATTGGTCCCAGGCGGGATTCCATATGCATCACGATTCCATAGAGTTGTAGTATAGTTCGTAGTATTCAGGCGGAAGGGATTGGTGTGTTCCCCGATACCATAGAGGTTTGGGTCTGTTGGTAGGGAAGTGCGGAGATTCAAGTATTGCGATTGAAACACGAGATTGGACCCTGCTGTGTCGAAGAGAATCTCGCCGTTATCTCTACGTGACACGGAAAAGGAAAATGGGGTCTCCACGTAAGAAAATTTCAGCAAGGATTTATGGTCTCCTCGTTCAGGCGGTGGCCGGGGAACCACCGATTCTGGAACCTGGTAAACTTCCTCATCGGCGTCATAAATTTTCACATGAAGTCGTGAATCTGCCATTCCAATGCCAATTGATTAGTATTAGAGACTATTTAAATTTTGCGAATACTATGACGCTTACCAGTTTCATATTCGACCCTGAGCTTCAGATTCTTCAAGTCTCGGCCGTAGGTATTACACGGCTGCCCCGCGAGATGTAAGTCCGCAACGATAACGTTTTCTAGTTCATGGACGTTTGAAGCTTTATATCCGGGGCATTTATCGATTGGAAGGGGGCCTTTTGAGGGCCGACAAGCAGCGCTCACAAGGCTGGGTAGAAGCAACAAAGTGAGCTTCATACTTGTAGGATTGAAAGCAAGGCTACCTTTCATCAATAAACAGTTTGGGCAGTTGGATCGAATTTATAGCCATAGCTCCATCTCCGCATCATTTTTAATAACCGTCAACGTCAAGCCGAAGATCCCTGGCATAATGATAGTTATGCAAGGCATGCTGTAGAGTACAACAGTAACATCTTTGCGGAGATTTGCATGTGTGTTTCCTTGTTGAATGTGAAAGGTGCGCCCGGGTACGGAGTATACTTGACGTATTTCGGCGAGGTTCTGGGCCCTAAATTCAACACCCCCGGCGTAGAGCATTGTTAGCAAACGTGAATTGAGGCGACTGATCATCGTGGTAGCGCCATCTTTCCTTGACCTGTGCTGAGCCATTTCTTGTTATTCTCGACCTTGCGCGTAATGCTTGCCCATTTGATTGACCACTGACTATTTTCGAGCTTCAAGCTAAAAAGTGGAGGGCAAATTAGAGTCGGCTATCCAAAGCACTTTTGACTCTGGAGAAATACGCTGGTAATGCCCTGGCGTTCATTCATTTTCGGCATTATTACTGTTCGAATCTGAAGGTTTTTTATCTCTTTTTCCATTTGGCAAAACTTGTGTCGTGGATGAAGCTTGCCTACCAACGGCCATGTTTACCCCACAATAGGGCCGAGAGATCGTCCTTGTTCGCAATTCGACGCCTGGGGATCCGGCTAAAACCCGGCACTAGCACCCCTTGGGCTTTGGCTGATTAAATGGACCTGGGACATCCAACAGCGAGCGCCTTTGCGGTCCCTCGATGGGGTAATCTGCAAATTTCTTCCCTGGGGTCGATCGACCGCCTATTAGCCGCCTATCATCGCTCTCAGGTAAGGATGGTCGAGGAATGTTCTAAGGTATGGTTACCATTTTCAAAGGAGATATCATTATTTGCGAGTTCCGAAGAGACACGGACATGAAGTCTGCGCTGCAGAGTCTAGCCAAGCTACTGTACAGTTTTGACATCTCCTTGTTTGGCTTCCTAGAGAACCTCTTCCGCTGGATACATTTTTAGAATCCTTCGAGAAACCCTGACATTAAATTCCACGCTGTTTCCCAGCTTGCAGCCGGAAAGCATGTGTCTACGTTTTCCCGTTAGACCAAAGAGGACATCCTCAATACCACGGGTTCTCAGTCCAATTTTCAGCGTTTTGGTTGCTCTAACAGCATGCAAATGGCGGAGATAAGGGAATTTCCTCATGAAAAACATTCCCGCAGATTAAAACCAACCTAGGCTCATCAAATTATCAAGTTGGAAACAGTGAACGAGGACAAGGACATATCTCCAGGGTCTCCAGAGAAGTCTAGTGAAGTTAACAAATGGAAAAGGCGGGATGTTTGATATTTTCTTGTTTGGCTCTATCTGTAGGGCTGGATAAGTCTTTCTCTGCTTCACCAGACCGTAACATACCTAGGTACCAAGATAGGCTCTTGGGTCTGTGCTATATTCCCTTTCTGCTAAATATTTGACCCAGTTAACGTAGGTGAACATGCCGAAGCAAGCTGCTCAAGTCTTCCAATTTCATAGCTGGGATTGATGTAATCCACATATCAATGACCCGGGGTTATTGGAGGTGGTTCAACGCGAAGTTGCATGTACTGTACATGTACATGTACATAAACTTAGGGGTAGCCGGTGTATATGGAGCGATGATGGAGGAGGCGAGCAGGTGGAAGGGTCCGTTTGACAGTTTTTGCCGTTCACGGCTGCGCGTATAGTTAGCTGGGTTTCTATTTCGTGGAGTTTTGCCATCGAGATAATTCGCCCGGAGACGCCCTGCTGAGTTATGCGGGAAATGTCACAGTATACGATTGCGGGGCCCGAAAAAATAGCAATCCGTAGAGTAACTTAATCGATTGATTGGAGAGAGATATGCGCGTGGCTGCGTCGCGCTGTTTGGCGGGTGTTCAGACCACTTTCAGTTTAGAGCCTTCTTCTCCTTTTGGATGCCCAGAGCAGACCATGGCCGAGGTGCCTGAGATCCAGATGGATATCTTTGTATTGTATTCCGTACAGTAAATCTCATCAATCAATGGAGCCAAGCAAGGAGGCTTGCTCTAGAAGCCTTTGAAGACGGCCAGTTAATTCCCCGCTCATCGGTGACTCGGTGGCGGCCATAGGCTGGATGACGACAGTCTCTCGAACTTGGTTCGTAAAGGAAGCTAACAACCTAACTTATCCTATCCACAATCCAAATTTCCTTGGCAAAAATCCGAACTTGTTTTGCCAACCAGACGGGGTTTTCGACTCTGTGCAACGGGGGGTATAATATACTGTCTAATTCGTCTCGACGAGCCTGACGGATTTGAAGAAGTGAAGTGGAATGAAACATCTAGACAGGAGAGAGATGTGTGTGTGTGTGTGTGTGTGTGTAGTTATGAGTACGTGCGTACTGCTGCCAAAGGCGTGTCTTGGCCTTGCTTACTTCACAATGCCAATTTGCGGCTGACTGATGGCGCTGCAACCAACCTGCTGCAACCGCCACCAAACCTCATTCCACAGGCAGACCAGAGAAAAGAGCAATCAACAACACCGATGCTGGTATAAGTAGCCATCACAGATACAGATGTGGCATGCCTTCACCAGAGTTTGTGAAGTCCTGCTAGAGTTTCCAGCTCTTATATTAACATAGCTCTAGGAATGTATCATTAGTTACACGAGTGGCCAGACTAACTAACGATGGGGGTGCCAGGTATATAACTTACTACCCCCACCAACTTACCTCAAAACTTCAAATACACACGGCCAGACAGGAGGAGCATTCTAATATACAGACACTATCTCTAAGCATGCTTGAACCTGATGGTTATTAGCTGGCTCTCTATTATATCTGATAATCATGGACTCTTCTTCACCAAGGACCTCGGGTCGGGAACCCCATGAACCCAATGGACTCCGTGAATCGCATAATGCCCATTTCCCCTCGAGAGCAACGCACACGGATGACTTGCCTACCTACGATGATGATGATGATGATGATGATGATGCTGCTGATGATGATGATGCTATGTGCGGACAAATGGATATCAAACAGAGCGGCATTGACACAAATGCCCAGGTTGCAGGTACGATGATATAATGATATACAGTGTCATGCTCTGAACCCCCATCATTTTGCTGACAGTTTATAGATGATGGTCGTGTCAACATCAATATCAAGGAGCGTCGTGGAAGACTGTCTAAGATACTAGGCCCAGCTTTTGAGACACAACACAGTCATCTTTCTACTACCTCCGACTTGCTTGCCGGAGCAGATACGGGCCTCCCTGTCCCACGACTAAACATAGTTATCCAGATAGTTGGTTCCCGAGGGGATGTACAACCGTTTGTGGCCCTGGGCCGGGAATTGAAAAATGTGTACGGCCACCGCGTACGACTGGCGACCCATCCTACTTTCAAGCAATTTGTAGAGGAGAATGAACTGGAGTTTTTCTCCATCGGGGGTGATCCCGCGGAGCTCATGGCCTTTATGGTGAAAAACCCGGGCTTGATGCCCGGTTTCGATGCTATGTTCAACGGGGACATAGGCAAACGTCGAAAGGAAATCACAGAGATAATATCAGGTTGTTGGCGGTCGTGCTTCGAGGCTGGGGATGGCACTGGCGTGCCAGTCGCGGATGATAATTTCGATGCCACCCAACTTGAAGGTGTCCAGCCGTTTGTTGCCGATGCGATTATAGCGAACCCTCCTAGCTTCGCTCACATCCATTGTGCGGAGAAGCTAGGTATTCCGTTGCACCTTATGTTCACGTACGTTCCGCCTACGACTTGGCGAGTAATCTATTAAGCGTAACTGAACTGATAGTATCTAGTATGCCATGGTCTCCAACCCAGGCTTTCCACCACCCCTTAGCGAACGTCCAATTTTCCGATGCTGAAGTGGGAATTGCTAACTTTGTAACATATGCTCTTGTGGAGATGTTAACCTGGCAAGGCTTAGGTGATGTTATCAATAGGTTTAGGGAGCGGTCCCTTGGGTTGGACCCAATGAGTATGATGTGGGCTCCTGGCACATTGCCCCGACTTCGTATATCTTTTACGTACTGCTGGTACGCTTACAAATTAACCCCACTCCAAGGATAAGTGAGTTAACCTTTTGACTTTCTATTCAGGTCACCCGCTTTGATTCCCAAACCCAAGGACTGGGGCCCCCATATTGATATCGCTGGGTTCTTCTTTCTTCCTCTGGCTTCGAACTATACGCCACCCAATGATTTGGCGGCGTTCCTCGCAGCTGGACCTCCCCCAGTATATATCGGGTTTGGCTCTATCGTTCTTGATGACCCCAATGCAATGACCGAACTTATTTTCGAGGCTATTAGAAAAACAGGACAGAGAGCATTAGTTTCCAAAGGATGGGGAGGTTTCGGTGCGGAAGAATTTGACATCCCAGAGGGTGTTTTCATGATAGGAAACTGCCCTCATGACTGGTTATTCAAACGCGTGAGCTGTGTTGTTCACCATGGAGGTGCCGGTACGACTGCAGCAGGTATTGCACTGGGAAAGCCCACCGTCGTGATCCCATTCTTTGGGGACCAGCCGTTCTGGGGTTCAATGGTTGCGAAGGCAGGAGCAGGCCCTAAGCCAATTCATCACAAGGAACTGACCGCAGACAACCTGGCGGCTGCCATCACTGCTGCACTCGAACCGGGGGCCAAACGCAAAGCAGAAGAGCTTGGGGCAAAAATTAGCCACGAACAGGGCGTACAGGCAGGCGGAAAATCGTTTCACAGACAACTGGACATCGACTCGTTGCGCTGCATGGTCCTTCGTAATAAACCCGCTGTGTGGATTGTTAGGAATTCCAACATCCGCTTAAGCTCATTGGTAGTAACAGCGCTTGCAAACGAAGGAATTTTAGATCTTGGTGACCTCAGGATGTGAGCAATCCGCCAATGCCCTCAACGAGGCGAGGGTTCAACTACTGACAATTTCTCACAGATATCGACCACGGGAGTATCATACAGAACCCGGACCCCGAGATCCAATAACTGGAGGAGCCGGCGCTTTGATAGAGACACTTGGAGATTTTACCATGGGCGTTGCTGATATTCCGACTGATATCTTAATGGCCATATCAAGCTCTGCCTACCGTCGCCATGCGAAGAGAAAGTCAAAATCAGCCTCGCATTCGCGTAAGGGTTCCTCGCAGGTGTCACTTTCGGACACCGCAGCACCGCCGCTTACCTCAACAACTACTCTCTCAGAAACAGAAACTGCCTCTGAGCCTTGCACTACTATTGAATCTGCGGAGGATAAGTCGGATGGGATAACTGAACGTACATCCACCAGCAGTCTGGAGCGTGATGATTCCCTGTACGTATAACTAGCCCACCGCTTTGTAAAAATGACTATTTCTCTGCATCCTAACTACTCCCCCCATAAAGCCCAAGCATCCACAAACGCAAATCCTCAGAATTCCGGAATATTACGGCTGCGGACATCGTAGTCGCAGGGCAAACGGCAAAGAGGATGATCAATTTGGGCATCAAGTCCCCAATGGGATTCACCTTGGGTGTAGCAAAGGGATTCCACAATGCCCCGAAATTGTATGGTGATACCACTGTCAGGGAGTCTCCAAAGGTTACGGGTTTCCACAGCGGCCTGAAAGCTGCTGGAAAGGTACAGAATTTAATGACACCACTATGGGTTTAACTAGGCCTTTAACGCTAATTCCATAATAGGAGCTCGGATACGGATTCTACGACGGAATATCTGGCTTGGTTACGCAACCTCTTGCTGGGGCTAAAGACGGAGTTGGTGGTATGGTGAAAGGCTTCGGCAAAGGGATTGGTGGTTTGATACTTAAACCAGGAGCAGGTAACTACGCCTTCCTTTTCCGTTGCGCCACGCATCCGTAGTTCTGATACCGTGCGCCTCCCTAGGAATCTTTGCCTTGACAGGCTATACCATGAGTGGCGTTTACAAAGAAATCCAAAAGCGCTTGGGAACGAGCGTTGATAACTATATTATCGCGTCACGAAGTATTGAAGGATACGAAGAATGGAAACAGACCCCCAAGAGCGAACGCGATGCAATCGTTCGAGGGTGGTACTCTCTCCGGACCAACCCAGATGTCAAGATAAGGGGTTCAACATTTGCGTCCGAACTAGAGGCATTATCCCGAGGTGTTTTCGATCACATTTATACATCATCAGAGGCCAAGCGCCGGATGTCCAGGAGCAGCTCTCCAGCCAGGACCGAATCTCCATCACGAGGGATTTTCAATCATACCCATATATCGTCAGAAGCCAAGCGCCAGATGTCCAGGAGCAGCTCTCCAGCCAGGACCGGATCCCCACCCCCCGAACGCCTATTCCACATTTTCCGTACAGCCAGGGAGAAAATCATGTGCCCATCCGTTGCCAGCGGAATTGAAGAAGTAATTCATAAGTCCGTTGAACAATCCTCCTCTACAAACGCCGAAGAAGCTAGGTTGATCGAGCGTGCTCTCCGCGCTAGCGTCTCTGAACTACAGGCGGCCGAGGCGGATGGGGAAAGTGAGGAAGACGCATACGCGCGTGCAATCAAGGCGAGCATCGAAGAAGCACAGCGATCACGACGGGATAATTACCATCACGCTCATTCAAATTCCCATGCGTGTCCACATATTCTTCTCGATGGACAAGATCTCGCAACACCACCCTCTGGTTCGTCCACGCCCCAGATTTACGCCAACCAGGCGGTACAGGATGGAGATGAAGTGGGAGATGAAAATGCCGACCTTGAACGCACGCTCGCTGAGTCAATTCGAAGCTATGCTGAGGAACAATTACGTGACGAAGAGGAGATGGAAGCCCTCACGGAATATATGCTGTGGAAAAGTGCAAGGGACCGCTCAGGTTCAAAACAGGCGCAGCAAACCCAGCTAGAGAAGCAGTCCAGCACTGAAGACCTGCGTAAAGCGCTTGAAGAAAGCTTGAAGACGGAAGAGACAGATGTAAAATCTTCGTGATCTAGCTGGTATATGTTTTATTTTATCTTCTTTCATGTGCTTTTGATGATTTTGTTACTGTGCATTGCTATTTATCTACCTTGTTGGCTTGCTGAATACCCTTGACAGAATATCTTCTTCTATATTTTTTCTTTACGATTTTATTATGAGAATTTGGTTGTGATTATCTCATGTCGGGCATCTGGTTCTTTTTGTCGTTTTTGCTATCTCTTCACTCCGTAATTTCACGGGGGATTTGACATCATTTCTCATTTAGCGGTGTGCATGAACAACACGGATGGCCATAGATCTGCATATGCATAGGTATCTAGCACAACGGTTTTAGATCATGGGATGCAACAGGTGTGACTGATTTATATGCCCCCATCATTTTTACTGCTTTTTGTTTTCGAGGGGAAACAAGCATCTCATATGTGTGTCATTTCTCTGGTTTTGCGTACAACATACACCCCTTATCCAGAGCCTCAAGACAAAGCCCAACAGATTTTCCGAACAATTGCATGTCAGCAATTTCCCCAGAGTAGGGAGAGCATTTCAACGAGGGCTCAAGTATTTAAATCCTGGACTGTGCTACCGGTAATGCCATGCGAGATACCTCATGTGGCCCCCTCCATTGCCGCATGAACTGGGCAGAAATCTACATCACAGGTTATCTCGCTCCTCTGCCCTGCCCGCCTGCCTCATACCATCCATATACGCGTCCTATACCAAACATGTGATGCGGCTTAAAATTGACCAGAGCTCATTTAAATATCAATATCAACATCAATATCAACATCAATGGCAATTTCAAGCAGTCCAACTCGTCTTTCTCCTATGCTCTCTCTCCTTCATCTTGACTCTTTCCATTACACCCATACCTACCAGAACCAGTAACCCAAAATCGAAACCCTAAGCCCTCCAACAAAGTTATACACCATACACCAGCTAGCTACCTAGGAGAGATAAGGCTACCGTCGAAACCCACAATGCGCGCACATAGCTCCAACAGCGTCACCTGTGCCATCATCGCAATCGTGGTGGCGTCAGCGCTCATTAGCACTGTAAGCGCCGTCTGGACCTGTCCCAGTGAACGTGAGCCCTTCTGCTGCGGGAAATATTCGAGGCTCCGTGAGAGTCCGACTGTGCTTATTGGGGTTGAGTGTATGTATACAGCTTTTCTGCACTTTAGGTCTGACTGTGTCTCTTGTCCTGTGAAGAGTTAGATGTCATATTATTATTTTTCCTTTTCTTGGCAGTTTTATTCTGTGTTATGGATTGGTATAGCAAACATGGAAGACCCCCCCCCCTTTTTTTTGCTCGCTTTTTCTTGAGTCCTTTCTAGTAGGAAGCAAAATTTGACTGACAGAACATCCACCCGGGAAAAATGATTCAAACAAATAGGCGTTGATGCACCTAGAAACGATAACTGTACCAACGGAGCAGCTGTTCAATGCTGCAAGCCAATGGTATTCATTATTATCTCTTCCCCTTTGTCGTCACTAGTTTATACTATCATAAACTCTTCACCCTTCCTCCCCTTCCCTCACCTTTTTCGTCTCTCGTCATATGTCCCATTCCCAGCTGGATTTTTTAACGGACCATATCTCATTTTTATCTTTCCCGACGAACTAGAAACCAGAATCACCGAGGGATCCCACCTCACCCCCAAACCCGTCGGCGGATTATTACTGCGACAGCAGGGCTGTTGGGTACAGCTTTCATTCGCAGGGATGAATATGAAAAGGTGGAAGGTTGAAGAGGTGGCGTTTCGGGAACAAAATGAAGTAAAGAGAGAGGAAGCTAATGAAGACGGGGGCTAAATGAAAGGAGCGAATGGATGATGGGGATGTTTGAAGGAGTGATAATGTGGATTTGTGATACGTATGATTTATGTGATATGTAGGATTTATTTGATTGGTGCGGGGAGGGGGCATGATGATTTGATGAGAAGTGGCCTCAGGCGGTGAAATTGAGTAGAGGAGGAAGGTTTGATGTTGCGTGAGTTATCTTCTGATGGTATTTGTTGATTATTAAATAGGGGGTTAATATATAGTTATAGATATATTTTTCAAGACATCTTATAGTTTATAAATGACGCAGATTGAGATAATTTTATGTAGGTATTTCGTGAAATGAACGTTCTAATGTCACTGAAATATCAAAATAAATGATATTTGCGTTTTTTTTTTTATTATAGATGTATAAAAAAAAAGTACTACTCGTTACCTCCTTAGGAGATGGTAGCAGATGTGAGAAAAGAATAGGAGACAAGGAAATTTATTCTCTAAAATGGAAATCTCAGAGTACAGTGCGTGTATAGGTTTTTAAATCCCACAAGCAGAAAAATGTAGGATATCTTCCAGTTTTTACTGCCCAGGTGGAAGATAATTCCATATTTTCCACATGCTATACCCCTTTCTGAGGAAAGGCTGGCCGAGGAAGGCTCTAAAGGATGCCTAGAGCTGGTCCGGTGGCGGTATGCGGTTTGGGGGCATCAGCAACAGTAAAATAGGCGCCTTGGAGACATAGTAGCTGAAAACCTAAGTTGGGTCGTTTTCTTTTGGTTTCATGCTCTAGGAAATCATAAAGTTTTCCTCTTTAATAACGCTTTTTTAACCTAGCAAATGGCCCCTAAGGAGAGAGGCGGGGCGAGCACTGTTGGGACGGCCAAACCAAACCAGGAGAGTGGTGACAGGCGTAGCAGGACACCAGAGGAGGGGGGGGGTAGTATTCAAGAATGAAAGGGTCATTCCCATAGCTCACTTCGTAGGCGCGGGTGGTTAATATCCGCTGAACAAGTAAAACCAATCCCCCCCAATTTGAATGCGCGAAACTTGTTTTCGTTCGCGCGGCCATGTCCATTACCACATGAACAGCCTATCTCACTCTGGCTTAACATCCCACAGCACCTCCGCATTACGTCGAAAGAGCCTCTCCGCCATACCCGGGCCCTCCTCCGCACACCATGTCAGGCAAGCCTCAGCAAACGGTGCGATATCGATCCCCTTAAAGCGTGTATGTGGCCAATCCGTCGCAAAGACTAACCGTTCCTTACCGGCAGGCATCAGCTCTCGCGCCAGTACACCTAGGTGCTGGAATTGCGGGTCACCGCTGAGCCGGTAGGGCGCGGATATCTTGACGTATGTACTGCCCTGCTCCAGCAAGGAAATGAGTGCGGTAAACCCAGGCAAGGCGTATGGGTTAAATGGCGAGGAAGACGATGACAATGATGACGGTGGTGGTAGTGTCGGTTTCGCAAAATGATCCAGACACACCCTCACGCCCAGCTGAGGTACGATGGGTACAAGATGTGGCAGGATCTCCATGGGCGCGTAGAGCTGTAGCACCCAGCCCAAGTCACGGATGATATCTGCATACTGGTGTAGCATGCGCTGTAGCTCTCCCGCACTCAGCTGCTGAGGCACGGAGACAAAATTCAACCTTACCCCTCTAACACCAAGCCGGTGCCAGGTAGCCAAAGTGCCTTCGTCGTCGTTACTGCCACGGCGGCGCTCTTCATCGATGATGGCGGCCGCGTCGAAGCAAATTACACCCCTACCATGTCTGGGCCCTAGCCGTCTGAGCCCGTCGAGTAGACAGGAATTATCATAGCCATAGATGGAAGGCTGGACGAGGACTAAATTGCGGATTCCCAGGGTTGATTCAAAGGCGATCGCGTCGGAGAGGTTGTGCCGTTCGCTGGGGGTGTAGGCGGCGGTTGCGGAGAGGGGGTAGCGAGAAGGCTCCACGATATGCATGTGGCTGTCCCAGGAGTTCGCGGGGAGACGTCGGGGCATGGAGCTGGGCGTATGTGCAGAGGAGGACGAGGAGGGGCGGAGGGTTGATAGGGGTCTATGGCTGCCCCTGGGCGATATCCATGGTTTCTTTACACACGGTACCGGCTGTAGCACGGGAAGGGTTCTGACGCGGAGTATACCCATTTGGGAACCAGGTACTGAAGTATTCGAGTGTGGGATTATTTATGCCAGGCGAGTAGTAGTAGTAGTAGTAGTAGTAGTAGTAGTAGTAGTAGTAGTAGTAGTAGTAGTAGTACAAGACTGCTGGCGGTGTCTGTGACTTTATTCATGATGGGGCAGCAGAGAGGTTCGGAGGAAGGTCGCCGAAACTAAATAACTTGCCAGCGTCGCGGCTGACGAACAGCCAACGATCCTGAAGAAAAAAGAAGCAATATGGAGGCTTCTGCCTTAATTGAGTGCGCAATATATATCTAAATATCTACGGGCTTCTTAAGTTTTATTCTTTAAATTGCGTAGTAGATTTTCTAATATACATCTACATGCTACCAAAGGAGCCTATACCCAACTCCTGAAAACGCAATCCTGAAAAAAGAGCAGATCGGGGCAAAGAGGAAAAAAGGAATCGCTCAGGTTTGCGCCATAAATAATTAACAGCAACCAACAAGACCAGGAAGGGAATGACGGGAAGGAAAAAAAAAAAGGCACGAGATAGCGAAGGGAAGCTCGCTATCCCAACATAAACAAGGAATACCACTAGCGAACGGACATAGAATATCCATGGATATTTGGATATAAAATAAATGTGCAAAGAGATGTATAAATCATATTCCGTCCCCATC